>JAECUM010004191.1:0-89789 GCA_016617855.1 Megalonaias nervosa | reverse complement strand
TTTTTTTTTTTTTTGTCTTTTACCCGTTTTTATTCAACTTTTTCAATGGATTTATAAAGTTCTTTTCTTCGTAAATATGAGCAAGAATATACATCTCCACAGTGGCGTCATTGGGGTGGGGAGGTGCGGGGGTTGCGGACCGCACTGGGTGACACCATCAGAGGGAGTGACACCAAAATGACTGTCTATAAAATATTTGAATTTTTGTGCAGGAAGGAAGTCCATGGGGGTGAAACCATGAGTTACTGGGTGACACCAACCCTAATGACGCCACTGTCACTCCACCCACCCCGAAAACTAAGAAGTTGGTTCCTTATATAACAGGAAGGAAAATTTGGTAATGTTGACTTTCCTTTGTGACCCAGAACTCGAAGATCGGGTTTTGAATTTTTGGTTTAAAATTTAATCGCTATTTCTGTGAGACAACGTTATGGTTTGGATGTATGCTGGCGCAGTCATTTACAGAACAATCATACATTTTGTTCGCCGAAATCCCCCTCCCCTTTCCATGTATTCGGATCAGTTCGGCTATTATAGGATTTGGTTGACCGTTGGATTGACAGAGAGGTTACGAATGAAAAACATATGGATCATTCGTAACATCTCGTTCAAGCCTTGTTTTAGTCTGGTTCCCTGACATTTCTCCACTCATAACGAAGAGTAACAGAGGAGACAGTGGTCAGGGAACCAGACTATCCTTGTTTCCTAAATAGCCGAAGTAGTTGGAACGGCAGCTATCGACATACATTCGAGGCACGATCCGTAGGATTGACCTCAAAGTTGCAAATCTGTTAATGATTAACACTTGTACCAAATTTAATTATTGTATCCATAGTGCCTCGGAGTTGTTTAGAAAAAGTAGAAAAATAAAATTATGATGATCACCATTACACGAAAAAAGTCTGTAATGTGATGCATTCTCTGCTAGTGATACATGCGTGTACCATGTTTAATGTATCTGCCTCAAAGGGTTTTAGAGTTCAAGTGCAGACAGAAGAAAACAAATTAAGATTTTTATGTAACTTTGACCTTAAAGATACGACCTCGATTGTGCTGTATGACAATTACTAGCAGACATTCATAGGTACACGAGCTTTCATCTTTCCTGGTTTAAAACGGCTTTGGAGTTGCAGAGATGAAAAGAAAGACCGGAAAATGTTGATATATAGTTTGATCTTGGAGAAAGAATCCAGATTTTATGTGTGACACGTTTTAAAGGGATGCATAAGAACACTAAGTTGAATCTATTTATTTCAAATCGCATTAGAGTTAGAGGGCGGAAATGAATCCGTGATGGACGGACAGGAAAATAAATTTCATGTTGCCAGCTTGAAGTAAAGAAAAGGCGCTTACATTTCACAGCTAAAATGCAACCATTGACCTACACTACATGTTCAGCTGTTACACAATTTGATTTTGTGTTGATTTGTAACTATTAAACAGGCAAGCTTAACAGTGGAGTTTATGTAAGATAATGAGGAAATCATGCCGGATCTGCTTCTCATTCTATCGTCGACGTTATAGAGCTGTCTGAAATGTGTTTTCCGACCCGTCTACTCTAATTTGCAAAAGAGTCTTTTCTAATGTATCAAAATCATGAAATTTGATAGGCTTATTTCTTCAACTGAAAGTAGGATAACTCTCAAATTTGAGAAAAATACAGAATTGTTCTTGAGTTCTTCCTGCTCGAAGTTGTTATATATTTCTATAAACTCTGATTGCCTCCTGACTTGACACCAGTCAGAATAGTAAACACTTGGTGGAATAACAGTAGTTATCTGTTTGACCCCGAAAGAAACTTGACCCTGTGGGCGTGTTATTTTGTTCACCTGTACAAGAATTTTGATTCACTGTGGATATGTTTTTAATTTGATTACGTAAGTACTTAGATTTAATTAAATTATAAGTTTTACAGTATCTAAGCTTAAAAATGACTTGTTTCTCCGTCCCCAAAATAACACGTAGACAATGTATGCGTTATCTTCAATAAGTTTTTATGAACCCCGTACTTGATTCAAATATACCCCCAGCTATCTTGAATGTACCTGTCCTTTCGAGTTTTAATGAACATACCCATGTGGGATATAAGACTGAAGAGCGATAATTGTGTTTCTATTTTTTTTTTCAATTGAACGTTTTAATTTTTTATTCTCTCCCTTTGCTTGTTCATTCTTTTTTTTTTTCTCCTATCATGGGCCAGGGGTTAGCTGCCTCGGTGTCATTGCGAAAGGCACTTAGCCCCATTTTCTTCAGTAAGATATATCCTACAATATGTTGAAAGTGCCGATAAAACAATTAAAAAGTTCCTCATATCCATTTTTCCTTTCACCATCCATCAATTTGTCCTCGTTCCATCCTTCCTTTCTCATTTCATTCGTTCATTTATATTGCCTTATCATTGTTTATTTCTTTGATTCGGGGTCGGTCGTTTAAAGAGTGTCAGTGCTTATTTGAAGCAATTCAATTCGAATCCTTATTTTTGTCTATCTTTCACACTGTACAGTATACACAAGTTATTGTTTGCTTTGATAATAAATCTGTTCTTTTCCCCTTTTCTTGGCACGCGATCTAATCCTCTCTTTTAATGACCCTAAATGTTAGTTCTCGATGCCACATGTACTTAAATTTTGATCAATAAATGAGAGAGAGAGAGAGAGAGAGAGAGAGAGAGAGAGATGAAACTAGTAATGCTCATAAAAGAGGAAGTGTATTGCAAGTACCTGCATTGTGGTTTAACTATTCAATATCAACTATGACTAACATTAATACAGTATCTGGAATTCAGTGAGCCTATGATAAAAGAGCTTTTTCGAATACATCATTTCTCAGACGTGGAAAGATTCAGAATACCTCTCTCTCTCTCTGCATGTATGTATGTATGTTTACTCAGTTATATGTTTCTCGTCAATGAATTTATTCCGCTTTCTTTGGTTCCTTCTTGCTTTCTACCTTACGGATATGATAGGTTACATCTCTCAACGTTTTTTTTTGAACCTATGCATTTGCAGTATAAATTATGTACCATGACTTGGATAAAAATATCACAGGCTGTATAGTTGTCTGGAACAGGTTTGTTCAATTATCATCTATAGCAACGAGCTACACAAAATTGTCATCTTGTGTTATCAGTACGTTCCGTACCACTTAAATAAATATTTCTTAATGACTCGCTAGTCTGCTTTTTTTGCTGTCGAGGTCAAGAATGTTTAAACAAACAGAATACGAGTAAAAATGACAAGTAAAAATGATTTTTAAAAAGTATAATTCTGGAAAAGGGTAGAACGACAACAATATAAACACATATATGCAAATGTTTATATGTTGATAAACATGTATTGTTGTACATGATATTGGAGAGAAAGTTGGCTCAATCTACATCGCATGTGTAAGACTAATATCAAACCGAGCAGTCGACACGTATCTGAAAATAAAATTGAATTGTTAAGAGCATTTCCGCGAATTCCAAATAATCAAGTATTCGTGCAGGGCCACTACTGGCCGAGTGATCTAAAGCGCTCGCCTTTACCGATCACTGTCATCAAATCTCTTTCCTCGTGGGTTCGAGTCTCGGCCACAGCCATGGTGGGTATTTGAAAAAGCTTGCCAGCAGTTTCGCGTGTGTCTGTAGTTCTTCCCGGGTATTTTCCGGGTTCTTCTTCCATCAGCTATACTGGCCGCCATTTATAGTCTATCATTTGCTGAAAAATGGCGTTAAGCCCACAACAACAGGAAATATCCGTGTCACCAGTTGGAATAGTGGGGTGAGATTTGAGACAACCATACACACGAACCAGCAACGTTTTTGCTAGACCCTGTGAGCCTTTGGTGGGTGGGTGAAGGGTGGGATGAGGGTGGGTCTAAGGAGGCCTCTGGCGGTCATGGTAGAGTGGGCCACTTTCACCAACACAACGCGAGGGGTCTATGGGATACTGTCATGACATTAGGCGAGTATAGGTGAAAGGTTAATCAGGTACTCTCGACGCTTTAAGCTGGACGACTAATGCCGGTTGTTCTGCTTTATGTGAGGTACCCCGGGCACGGGGCACGCTACGCATGGAATACATGTCACTGCCCTGCACATCAGATGATCATGACGGAAGCTTTTTCCAAAGAGACTGAAAATTTTTATACATCTTTGAATTAAAAACTTCTGATGACTAAAGGTTTTAGACGACACCATAGCTGCAAAGAGGGCGGCTAAAAATAACAACGATAAAAAGTAGTTTTATAAAGGGGGTGTTCTAGACGAAACCCCTATTTTGAACTTTACGACAACATAATTCTCCCTCCCCCCTCCATAGCCCCCTCAAGTTAGACTAAACAACTACGAAAACAACTTTGTTGCGGCGACAGGGTCTACTTCATAATCGTTTACTCGTCGAGGACATGCCATTGAATCGTCGCCGTCGTCAAACAAAATCGATTTTGATCCAGAAACACCCCCCTTTATAAGACTACTCATATATTTCACACAAAATTTCTAGAGATTGCTAACAATTTTATATCTGATATTTCACACGAAATTGTTGGAGATTTCTCGAGATATTTTTAGCATCTCAGCTTTTGCAATAATATAACTCTCATCATCATGACAGAACAAGTACATATTGATTTTACCGCTGATAAGAGAATCCGGTTCTAACATTTTTGTAAAGTTTCCATGAGAAACTATTGTCTTATTAACGTAATATTTTCATAGCTCATCATCTACTGTAATTTTTTGTATTTTTGTTGCGATATTGGATTATAAAGATTGTCAATAGTTTTAACGAGTTCTTTTCTTTTGTGATCAAAGCAAGTTTATCAAAATAATCCGAATAATCATTCCAAACCAGAGACAACTTTATATTGTTTCGATTTTTGAAGTACGTGCTATACTTCTCGTTAGTAGTATAGTGGGTTACCGTAGCGTCAATGGGAATTAGCATTACAGACCCCCCCTGGGCCAGTATAGCGTCAAGAAAGTAGGTCAACACCCTGGGCCTGTATAGCGTCAATGGAAAAATGAGGTAGAGGGACTAGAACACCCTGGGCCTGTATAGCGTCAATGGAAAAATGGAGTAGAGGGACTAGAACACCCTGGGCCTGTATAGCGTCAATGGAAATTTTTGTAGAGCGGTGACTAGGAGACTGGGGGTTTGTAGAGCGATAAGCGACAGGTGGCATGTTTCTTTTTTTTAGTAGAGGAAGGGTTTTATATATATATTTATATATATTCGTTTAGGGGGGAGACCAAATGAAAATTAAGATCTTTTCGAGGCATTGGAAGTGGCCCTGAAAAGGGCCTTTGGGTTCTTCTTCTTTTATCTTCTCCAGTTCTTCCACCATGTCCTGACTTTTTGAATAATTCCTTTCTTCTTTTCTTCTTCGGGCATCCAGTCAGGATGTCCGAGAGCTCTGAATTTTTGTTGGATTTTCATCCAGTTCTGATTTAGTTTCTCAAACTCTTCTTTCTTTTTTTGGTTTTCTTTGTCCTTTCTTTCTTTCTTCCACGTTTCCTTGATCTTCTTTACTTCTTCTTCCAGTACTTTTCTCATTAGGTCTTCCGCTTTCTTGATATTGTCTAAGCCTTTTTTGACAAAAGGCCATTCTGTTAAAGAGAAGATACCTTCCAAAAAAGATTCCAATTCAACTACAATATCCAAAATCTCCTTCAAGGTTCCTACTCTCACATATTTTGGATAGTTGAAACCTCTCAACTTATCCGCTTCTTCCATTATTATCATTTGCAAATGATAACTTGCTGCTTTGAGTCTCGCCATAAAGTCTAGGCTGACTTCAAACCTCCACTCCTTTTGAAGTTTTTCCACTACATAGACTGCATCTACCATCCAGCACCAGCTATCTCTTAACTTGTTGATTAAATCCATTTTTCTGTTCCTTTTTATTCTGTGTAGAATGGTGCGAATGACGAACGCTATGCTTTTATATACTTCAAGCACGGACGTGAAGGAAAACATGCCTTACACTCACTTCACATATGATATACTATCCTCACCAACGAACGAGCAAGCATAAAACACACACTATACTATCCTCACCAACGAACGAGCAAGCATAAAACACACAAACATACCATCCACACAATCGGGATGAGAAAAAATATATTATATACTATCCTCACCAACGAACGAGCAAGCATAAAACACACAAACATACCATTCACACAATCGGGATGAGAAAAAAACATATTATATACTATCCTCACCAACGAACGAGCAAGCATAAAACACACACTATACTATCCTCACCAACGAACGAGCAAGCATAAACACACACTATACTATCCTCACCAACGAACGAGCAAGCATAAAACACACACTATACTATCCTCACCAACGAACGAGCAAGCATAAAACACACACTATACTATCCTCACCAACGAACGAGCAAGCATAAAACACACACTATACTATCCTCACCAACGAACGAGCAAGCATAAAACACAAACATACCATCCACACAACGGGATGAGAAAAAAACATATTATATACTATCCACACCAACGAACGAGCAAGCATAAAACACACACTATACTATCCTCACCAACGAACGAGCAAGCATAAAACACAATATACTATCCTCACCAACGAACGAGCAAGCATAAAACACACAATATACTATCACACCAACGAAGGAAGAGAAGAAAAACACACCCCCATATACTATTCACACCAACGAACGCGCATGCAAACACACACACACACACACACACACACACACACACACACACACACACACATCAGTAAAGAGTGAGTGTTTATAGTCACACTACACTACATTCACACGAATTGGCAAATTGAATAAGTTCTCTTTTCTAGAGATCTGGTTAGCCCTGAGAAGGGCTGTTTTTTTAAACTTCAGATGCACCTGGCTAATGGTGACATCTCCCAGGGCGGGCACCACACACGCATCGCCGGCTCCAATCCTGCTCCCAATTGATGCGTGTGGTTGGGAGCGCAGAGGGAGGTTGATTTGCTTCACTATCCCACTCCTCAGTTTGAGGGATAGTGAATACTTGTTCCCTTCTTCTTCTTCTATTTATCACCCTGGGATGCTGACGTCGAGGCTCCCACTCTTGCCTCTGCCTTTCCAATTCCTCCTCCCAATTTTCAATTTGAGGGACAGCAGCTCTCGGTCGTTGTGGTACTGGTAGTGGCTGCGGTGTTGGTAGTGGTTGTGTAGGCGTCCTCACCTCAGGTTTGACCTCACACTGAGGTCTCAGCATGAGGTGAGGTAGTATCCCTCGCTTCTTTTCCTTCTCCTCTTCTTTCTTCTTCTTCTCCTCCTCTTCCTTAAGTTTGTCACTTTCTGCAAGCGCCTCCATAGTCAGTTCATCCAGGAGACGCCTGGCATGCTCCAGGTGCATCTGAAGTTCTATTAGTTTTGTGAGTCTACTCATGTTGTTGTTGCAGTTGCTACGTCAACGTGGGTAACCAGACTGACGATCGTACCGATTTATATACTTGTAGCACGGACGTGAAAGTAAACATTCCCTAGCACTCAAATTTACCATCACATGTAACACGCGGACTTAAAAGAAGCACTCACGTTGACTTTTTTACTTTTTACTTACAAACACAGGCAGACACGATTGGACAAGACAGAGAAACGAAGTGCTTATAGGCACACTTCTATTTTTTTGTAAACATACAAACACACAAATATTTTGTTTTACTGACAAAAGAAACGAAGTGCTTATAGACACACTTCTATTTTCTAATGACAAATTTTGGCAAATTGAATGAGTATGTCTTTTCGAGAGTATTGGGTAGCCCTGAAAAGGGCTGTTTTTTTTTGTTCACGGAAGTAATGGCAATCTTTTTTTACTGTCTAAGATTGCGTCCCCGTCTGGCAGTAGGCTTTCCTATTGGATACGGTCTGCTTCTGCGAAAAGAGAAAGAGAATTCTTTGGTGTCTACTCGACAGTCCACAAAACCTCTGTCTGGTTCTTGCTGCTGCTGCTGCTGCTGCTGTTGTTGTTGTTCTTCTCTCTGCTTCTTCTGAAGTCTGTATTTCTCAGTCCATTCTTCTTGTTCTTTTTTAATTTCCTCTCTAAACATCTCTTCTATCAGACCTTGGACTGTGGAGAGCATTCTAACATTCTCTATTTCTTCAGGCTTCGGTATCAGGTTTAGCCTGACACGATGCAAATTGACATAAGCTTCGTTCAGCTGGGCTAGTCTGGAAGGCATCTTCATAAGTTGACGAGTCAACAGTGAATGGTCAGACTGGAGACCCACCCGCTTTATATGGTTCAAACGCGGACGCGATAGAAAACATCCCTACTTGGTTTTAGTGTCGGAACGCTATGATAGCGAATGTCATGATGAGGGATAGAAAGAAGTCAAAGAGCATATATTCACAGTGTTTTTTGAAAACAAACGACAGACACATTTTTTCAAAACACAACATTTTTTATTCAAGTAACAAGTAACAAGTCATAACTCACAAGTAACAAGTAACATCAAACAAATTATTTTTGACAAGGTTGACAACGTTGTGAAATCATGTGAGATTTCCATTGATGGAAGTCATGAGGCCATTGATGTACACTACGTTTCCTAGCTAAAGACAAAAGATAACTATAATGGTCACAAAACCATCGATCTATTTTCTCATCGTTTCTAGAAGAGTGACGATCAAAATAAGTCACTAAATGTTCTAAAGGATATCCAAGACTGCGTTGATGAAGAAAATATACACAATATTGTCCACACACCATGGAATCTGTGCCTTGTAATTTCACATTATTGTATCGTGTCGTCTGGGCATTTCTTCTCATAAAGTCAATGATATCGTCTTCCAAAGGGGGTAATCCATACGAATCAAAATATTCCACACAATTCTCTTGAGGGAAGTAGACGGCAACCCAGTGAGTGCCTGGAAGATGACTTTCGTCCGTGTTGATGACATAAGCTTGATGGTCTTGAGGTTTGCGATGAGGTAGTTCATCTTTAGCGCACACGACAGGATTCCAAGAAGCAGTATACGAACTATTGTTCAAAAGGTAATAAAGTTCCCAGGTATCCATGTTCTGTTGTGTTGTTTTTGTTTTTTCACAGGTAATGATAAGTCATCAATTCAATTCTGACTTTTTGTTTGAAACGATCTGTCAAATATCCGTTTCTTTGCCTTGTCTCCGCACTCTGGGCTAAGAGAGCTTCGATGCGATAGATCTCTAGAGTAGTCAGTGGAGGACAGGAATGATCACGCAAGCCTTTATACCACTCATGCAACACGGTTTCTTCTGAGATGAGACTCCAAGCGTCGTCCAGATACTCGTCCAATTTTTCTTCTTGACTCATCATCATACATTTATCGTGTTGAATTTGACTGGGATGATCGTTTTGACATCCGTAACAATATTTCTTGGACAATTCCGTAATGGTATTCGCTAGGTGTTTAGCAAAACAGGACACTAAATGTTGTTCTTGTTCTGGCCATCTGGACTTGACGACTACCTCGTCCTCTTTGACTTCGTCTTGGGGTTCTGTTTTCACGCTATCCTCCCATTCCATGTCCAAAGATTCTCCACTGTTTAAAGAGGGATAGGAGTCTTCCATTGTGTCTAATAGTCTAGAATGACTTCTCTCAAACTGTTGATTTCTATGGTATTATCGAATTCAGCATACAGGATGACGTTGACCGTCTCAGTGAGAGCTTCTGCAAACTGAAGTTCCACACGCAGTTGACCGGATTTTATAGGGTGGAAATGTCCCTCGTCGCTGCCTTGGTCTGGAGTGAAATCAAAGGCCCACAAAGTGTAACCTCCGACATAATCTTCGTACGAAATACCGTGACTGGCGTTGGTTCCTAGTTGCCCCGTAGCTTCGTACAGGGACAAGTACGATCTCAAGTAATTCTTCTGGGCAAAGTTAGGTTCGAAGGGCCTGGTACACAAAGTCTTGCCATCGCGACTGACTTCAATTTTGGACACTCTGTAGTGCTTAAACTGGAAAGGATTTTGATCGTGGGCTCCGTTGAAGGCTGCATTACTGACGATACCAACGATTAAACGTTTGGGTAACTGTCCTTGGAACAGATGATCTTCGATCTTGGATCGGAGTCCAGTAGCAATGGTGAATGTTTTCACTTCGACACGTCGTATCGGATATTTGGCGGTCGATCTGCTCAATGTTTGACTGATGTCGTTTCCCGCTTTAGGTAACACTTCTACACGTCGCACGTAAAGTCTGGCTTCTTGGATGATGGTTTTGTACTCGTTGGCTTGAGCCATCAAATGGAAAGCGACACTGCTGCGATTGAGTCTCAGGCGAATATCCACTCCGTTCAGCAAATACTTCTCTTGCAACCACATGTCCAAATGCAAACGATCCATCAGTTCTAAACTACGACCTTGCAGGATTTTCCTTCGACGATCGTTAAAACCCACATTGTGAGGATCGTCATCGGCTGTCAGGGCTCTGTCGTTAAACGTGTTCTCACCTGCAGTGTCAGGTTTCCATACCACGCAAGCATCCAGATGAGTGTTCTTGACCTCTTTTCCGTACGTCAAGAGATTTTCTAGGTACGCTCGGTAAGGGTAAGTATCCGTGCTACTGCTGATCAGTTTGTTATTCAAGTACAAATCCACTTCGCTGAACAAGGAATGCATGAAATTGTTGACGGGAGCTACTGCGGCATCGGCTCCCGGATTGGTGTTGTCGGTTTTGATCACTTTCAGCTTTAGATACAAGTAACTATTATTCAGATCGATGTAATCTTCGGGCTGTCCTTTGATTTCAAACTCGATGGGAGCGGAATCCACCAAAGAGGAGACGGGATGAAATTCGACCCATTGGGATTCTTGCATCGTCATCATGGTGGGTGGCATGGCAAACAGATCCAGTTCCGACTTGGAACAAGCACAAGACTCTCGGTGCATCATTTTCCTTTTTTTAATAATCAAAAACGTCTAACTCTCGGACGGTTTTTCTTTTCTTTGTCTTTCTAGCTCTAGGGGCGTGAAGTCCTCTGAAAGGGTGTTTTCGTCGTCTTTTTCTGCCTTGTCCTTGCTGTGGCCTCAGGGAAGCAGGAATGCCTAACTCAGCATTGCCCAGGGCATTTATAGGAGTTTCTCGCCGACCCAAAAGGTCTTTGCCCGTTTGAAGCAAAACATTTTTGCCTGCTCTCAAGAAAGCTTCTTTGGGGCTTTGTTTGTCAATAACGACATTTTGGAGAAATTCTTTACCTTGTGTCAACGCGGCATCTTTTAAGGCGTGCAATCCTCGTGTCACCATCGGTTTCAAAATGGGAACCACTGTACGAAAGGCCGATTTGAGCATATCACCTAAACCATGTCCTCGCTGTCGAGCAACTCCTTGGTACACAGGATACATGACTGACAAAAGTTAGAGTAATCGTTTTCGAAAATGGAGTTTCACTGTGACTTTCCCTTTGGTGAATGGAATATTTTGTCCCAGATCTCCTTTTATAGTAATGTTGACAGTGTCGAAATACGGCTTACTGACGGACAAATAGTGAGGATTTACAAATTCGCGGTGAACGTGATAGGTGTTTCCACCTTCCTCGTCAGCCTTCGTGGCAGAATCCACTTTGAAAGGAATGACACGCAGTAACGGTACGGAGGTGTGTCCCACTACGTTGTACTCCACCACATCGGAGTACACAAAAATCAAATTCAGTCCTAGGTTCATTTCTACAGGGAATCGAAAATATTTCGCAAAATCCACGTTACTGGTCACGGCTGGTATTTCTTTTGCAATCTTGATTAACTTAGGGTCTCCACCCAAAATGTCATACAATTCAGGACAAAATGTAATGGCCAATACTTTGTCCTCAGAAAATTTCATCAGTAGGCGACGAGATATTTTGTGGTACTCGATGGTGACACTTTTTTTGGCTTTCTCCAAAGCTTTACTAAACATGAAATTGAACCTCTCAGCTATGGTGTTCACCAAATGTTGACCACTAAAATAATAACCTGCAGGAACTTTCAACAGATAAGTGGTTCGTTTAGTTATGGGGTTTGGTGTTTTGATAAAGTCAGCTACACCACCACCACTAGCGCGTTCATCCATGAATTGTTGCACTTGATCGTCACAAACTTCTATCGTCAAAGTGTTTTGATTTTCGACGATGTTTTTGATTTGTGTAGGGTGAATAATTTCTACCAAAGCCACTTCCCAACGGGCTTCGTGATCCAATCGGATGGCCTGAGGTAATTTGGCCGAGAAACAGCACAAAGTGTTATTGGGAAACACCTCCATGGAACTGCCACTGGGTAACGTTAAGTAAAATTGGTTGTTCATAATTCCACAGTTCTAGTATCCGAGGAGTCACTGGAAGTGAGAGGAGTGTCTAAAAGAGGATGGTTAGGGTGACTGTTGGAACTGACGTTGGACACAAGGCTCCCGTTGTTGTTGTTTCCGTTAGAGGAATATTTCAGAGACGGATTGGGAAGAAGGTAACCAATGCAACTGCTGAGTAAAATGGTCCACAATTGTTTATCTCCTTGTTGCAAACTCAAATTGGCAATGGCAGCACCGATGACACAATACACCACAAAGATTTGGCAGAAAAAGACGATTTGAGTTTTAGGCACACGTTCTCCACACCACACCCACAAGGGTTGTTTTTGTAGATCTTGCAGAGAAGAACTGGGGGAAGGAGTGGTCACTGCAGTAGCTGAGACTGTGTTGAAGGGCATGATGGTCACTTCTTTTTATAGTCGATGAGTTGCGAAGCGTCGATCCAAGAGTCAAAACTGGGAGGATATCCTTTCCAACGTACTTTGACTTCTTTGACACGTTTCTTTCCTACTTTACGAGTTCTTCGATCGAGAATGCTTTCGATCTCGTACACGTCGTCTTCTTTTTTGGTCACACGTTGTAACTCGGGTAAGTAAAACGTTCCTTTTAACACTTCCCCGTTCATGTCCTCTAATTTATAGACGGGAGGATAACGACCACGCACACGTTCAGTGACACGAAACAATTCGGTGGTCCAATTGGGTAAGTAACCTTTGTCGAAAGTGCGTTTGGTTTTGCCAATGCGTACCCAATCTCCCGTGGCCAACACTCCACCTTTCTTGGGGACAGGCACTGTCGTGGACGGTCCAAACAGGCGCTCGAAGACGGTCACTTCGTTGTCGGGAGTCACTTCTTGGGGGGCACGTCCAATGCTCCGATGGTAAGATTGGTTGTACGATTGAACGAGGTGTGGCAAGACGTCAATGTATTTGAGAGTGTGTTGATGCGTAAAATATTTCCACATGCGTTCTTTCAAGGTACGTTGAAAACGTTCCACGATGCTGGCTTTGGTTTCGGGATTCTCGGTGGTGGAAAAAATGAATGTCACGTTTCTTCAATTCTTTTTGGAAAGCTTGGTTTAGAAATTCGGTGCCTTTGTCCGTTTGCCATCGAAGAGGGTGACGACCACTTTGTTTCAACACCAGTTTGAGGGCTCGCACTAACTCACTGCTCGATTTGGAAGTCAATGGTACGACCCAAGCAAATTTGGAAAAGACGTCGATGACACAAAACAAATATTTGTAGCCACGATTGTAGGTGGCTAAATGAGAGACATCGGCTAAATCGGCTTGCCATTGGTGATCGATACCCTCCACTTGGGTGCGACTTCTGGAAAATTTTCGTCGAATGGGTTTGTGTAAGGTGTACGTGGCTTGTTCTTGTAACCAGCGTTGCACCTGAGGTAAACGGATACTTTTCAGTCGAGTTTTGGCAGCACGATACAATTTCTGAACTCCTCCGTAACCTGCAGGATGAGCTGGATCGTAGTAAATGCTGGTTAACACCTTCTCCATGTTTTAATAAGTGATCCAATTTTCACGAATGCTAGTCTGAATGGAAGGAGGGGGTGGTTTGGAAACGGTCTTACGTGTCCGATGTGCCACGGGCGTAGAAGTGGAAGGTAGTGGTGGTGGTGGTGGTGGTAATGGAATGGCTTTGGTCTTCTTTTCTTTTTTCACTTCTGGTTTCCCTTCTTTCTTTTTCACCTCTGTCGAAGGTGGAGTAGACATCATCTTTTTAACCCAAGCTTTAAGTTCTTCTCGTTGCGGTGTAGGGGAAGGGGTCAACAAGGACGCTGCAATCTTACTAGGAATGGGAGCTGCTGACGGTGTTTGAAAAACTTCTCGTGCCTCTTCTTCCTCAGGCCTTCGTGGGGTTGTGTCTGTCTTGACCGCTGGTGGTGGTGGTAGTGGTGGTGGTGATGGACTTTTCATCAAGGCCTTAAAATCTTTCAGAGTGGGTGGAGCTGTTTCGTCTAAAGCTTTCTGGTGAAAGAGTTGCAGTCGTTGCAATAATTGACCGTACCGTTGCGATTTTTCCGTTTCTGACAAATCGCTGCGATCCATCAACGATTGCAGTTCGTGTTGTATCTGGGACATCTCGGTCAAATGAGGATTGGGAGGTAAATGTGGGGTTCGTTGTTCTTGCCAACGATGGTATTCCATCCATCGTTTGTAAGGGACTAAAGCTAGTTTTCGTCCTTCCATCAGATTTCAAGGATCACGTCTGAGATCTTTTGATTTCAGAGGTCCCTTTTATCTTCTTGGTCCTTTTGATCTTCATCCTCCCATGTTTCCCAATACTCCTTGCAGCAAGGGTCCTCCTATTGTTCCCATGACTCCTTTCAGTAAGGGTCCTCCTATTGTACCCATGACTCCTTTCAGTAACATGGGTAAAAAGGGTAAAATTCCTCCGCGTTGCACCAACATCTTTTTCTTTTGACGAATAGGTATTTTCTTTTGGATCATTTGACGAAGAACGTGTCGATGTTTGCCTAAGCATTCTTTCTGGTGTTTAGACAAAGGTATTGTGCCTTTCAAGACATTCAGACAACATTCGCACACGGTATCAATAACATCTTTGGAGGCTGTTTGAATGAGTTTTTTTCGCATGGGTGAAGGAGCTTTGGACAGGACGGACAACATGTCCCAATGTTTGGCTAAACGAGGTGGCAGTCCTTTCCTTTTCTTTCCTTTGGAGGTAGAAGAGGAATGTCTTTTTGGGGTGACATCTTTCTCAGTGGGTTTGTTGGTTCCGTGGCATACAACAAAAAAATTCACTAACGTCAATGACTTGTCGCACGGTCTTTTATCCTTTTGGGGACTATCGCTTTGTCATAAAGGTGACGATGTGTTTTCCAAAATCACCAAAGAATCCTCCTCTTTGGTGACTCCTCTTTTTCTTTGGACGAGTGTGCCTTTTCTGGGGGTGACGTCGATGTTTGACTAAGCGCTTCTTAGGATGACGTGACTGTCTTTTTCGTTTTCCTTTTCCTTTTTGGACCGAAGAAGAAGAACGACGATGGTAACGGTGTACACTTCTTGGAGGGAACATCTTTGGACGTGCAGTAGCACAAAAAAATACTGATCCGTATGGCTTGCCTCAGGTCATTTTATACTGGAATGCGTCGCCACTGATTGTCTTTACGTCGTATCAACTTGATGACAGGTAACACACGCCGTGGAGGAGTTCGCAACGGACTAAATCGAGACAGTTCTTGCTTGGACAAATCCAGTAAACTCTGTAACACACCCGTTCTCTCTTGGACTTTGACTTTGGGGGCAGGTACTTTGTGAGCCGCGGCTACTGCCGCTAAAGAGGAAGAGGGTGTCACTGCTGGAGGAGAAGTTGTTGGAGACACTCTCTTGCGAGTAGAAGCTGTTTTCTGTGGGCTTTTCTTTTTCTTTTTCTGAGGTTGTGACCTGGTCTTGACACCCTTGCTCTTTTTCTTTTTCTTCTGGGTACGTTTGGGTGTGGCTTTTTTCTTGGGGACAACTTTGGGAGCATTAGGATCCCATTTTAAGAGGGAACGAATGATGACACCTCCTAAAGATCCACTTCCTCCAGGTTTCAAAATGATTTGCTTTTTGGTTTGAGTGTCGATGCGAGGATCGGCTAGTTGTGTCAAGGCCACTTTGTTTCTCTCAAAAAAACGTTTGGTTTGATGTGGAATCTGAATGATGCCTTGCAGTAATTGACGTGCTGTCACCGTAAACCATCGTAAGACTTCTTTGAGACTAGCTTCTAAGACACGAGCACGTATTTGTGGATTTTTTCGCGACTGATGCCGTACAAGGCACGAATCAATTTAATGGGAAGATGAGACTGAAGGGACGTCATGTTGACAATGTGTGAGACAGAGTCCAAGTGACCGAGGTTTTTATAGATTTTTTGGGGTGATTAAGTCGACGACGGAGACGTGTACACGATAGGTCCTCCGTCTTGGCACCAGGGGTGAAACAGATGGGTACGAAATCGCAAATAATCGGGAGTAGTGGGTTTTAAATCCACGAGTAAATAAGCGTGTGGGGTTTGAGTGGCATCGTCGTACGCATGAATCAGCCAAGGCGTTCCTAACTGTTTGGCTAAGACTTGTACTTGCGATTTATCTCTAGGGCTTTTAAACAACACCAAGTAATGAGCATTGAGACTGATGGTACGATGGGCTTTACTTTGTTGAAACAAATTTTGGGTAATGTAAATGACACTGGCATTACGATGATGCCCTTTGCGCGTAAACCAGAGTTTAATTTCTTCTTCGTCTTCTCCTAACATGTCGTCAAAAATAACCAAATGAGTTTGACTAGGGTCAGACACGATTCCGTCGTCTTCGACAGGAATGCCTTCCACAAAGACGATGGAATCGCCTTGACTTTCTCGCAGAAGGCTGTACGCCGATTGCCACTCTTTATAGCACCACACGATTCGTTGAGGAGGACGATCGATCAAATGATGTTTATGTTCGATCAAACGTTTGACAAATTCGGTTTTGCCTGAACCGCTAGGTCCAGCAATAAGCATGTTAAAGGGATGGCGAAGATACAAGGCCTCCCAACTAGTCCGATCTACGTGTTCGTCAATGACTTTGACAGTGGAGGAAGAGGGAGCAGAGACAGTAGAGGTAGCCATAGTAGTAGTAGTGTAATAAAATGTCACTTGTGACACGAAGACAAACAAGACAAGAGTTTTTATACTTTTTCAGGACACGTTTATTGTCATCTTTATTAGTGAACAACACGAAAGACAAAAATACATAAAAGCCATATGGTTAAGTACAGGAATAAAAAACACAACAAAACGACCATAGTGGAATATAAACAAGTCTCTGTACAACATTTTTTGTGATCAAGAGGTGAAATCGTAGGAGTAGTGTGTAATGTTCTGAGAGTCTGTACATTCCTTGGTTCAGTCACACAAGGGTCCTCCCGAAATGGTCTTTCAGGAATGTCAATGACAGTCCTGTCTTGAAGAGAGTGGTTTTCCTCGGTGACAGACTGTTCTTCTGGTATGGACACTAACACAGGTTTAAAAGTGACTTTTTTCACGGTACGTGTTAATGTTTTAGGATGACAAATCTTGGGCATAGTGTGCCACTTCTTTAGCCCAAGCCTCAAACCCCCAACTTTTCCAGTCACGTACATCTGTCCAGTGAGGGTGTAAGTCACAAGCTACACACACGTCGTCGTACACATCTTCAGTACCTAAAAGTTGACGAATCTTGTTTTCCCGTAGAGGTTGAGAAGTATCCAAATGAAAGCGCAAAGCTTTGAGGAGAATGAGTCTCTCGTGGACATTTAAAGGGATCACTTTCATGTTTTGTTTTGGAGTAATAGGTACTGTTCGTAAAGAGTCCACAAAGAATCAGCTGGTAAACGAAATCCCAGAAAGCAAGTCACTAAGACACACACTACACGTCGACCCCAATTCAATGGAGACAGTTCTCGTAATAGGTGTTGGTAATCCTCTACCGTTTGAATACTGTCATTGATTTCCTTCCACGGAATCTGTTGTATCACGAATGATAAAGGTCGTGGCATGGTAGAACGTTTTTATACCCTCTTTTTTCGGCTGCTATAAGTGTACTTTTTGCACAGAAGTGGTCGTATTCCGTCGGCGTATTCAAAATATTTAGTCACTAACTTGCACATCACACGTCGTTCAGAAGTTTCCTCTTCAAGTAAGTTTACATTGTGTACAAGATTTTGGTAACCCTCTAACTCTTCTTCTGGAATTCGATGCAGTAAGTGTACCTGGTAGTAAAAATAATCACTATCAGCAACACAATTCTTCTTGCTCACGAGTAGTTGATCAATGTCTGACCACTGGAACACTTTCATCAGAATCAATCCTCTTATAGCATTTAGGTACCAGTGGTTCCAACATCGGTGACGTAACGGATGCAATGATTCTTTTCTTTTCACTTGTATTTTGACGAACTCACAGTAAATGCATTCTCTCAATTCCACAGGCAAAGCACGAATGTTCTCTTGTAAAGTATCCATAACCCTGTCAGTCAAACACTTCTCCTAGAGCGAAAGTAATGAACGTAGTGGGTAATTTCTGACCACTGCCATTCCAGGAAACGGTCAAGAATGTCAATAAAATCTTCAAATGTAAATGGTCTAAAGCGAAATAGTAGAACGAATGCACACTTGATCCAGATAAATCGGACTTGTTTGTTGACTTTGGTCAATTTCCTCTTATGAATTTCTCGACACAAATGTTCTACAGTCACTAATTGAGATTTGACTCTGGCAAGTCCCTGCCATATGTCCTTGTAGATCTTCTCTTGCAATTCGTTTGGTAATCTTTGAAGATTATTTTTTACATCGGGTTTAAATACTTGGCTAGGGATTGTCCAACGTTGGACTCCTAACTCCGTAGCTAGCTTTTTACACAACATGGTAGGGTCACTTCAATGACGAGGTCCCACTAAAGGCAGGTAGTGACACTCTGGAGACCATCGAGCATGTTCCAGGTAAGCGCAATCTTTCTTCTCCCACTGGTGAAGTGAGACACCGCAACTGAAGCACTTGACTTTATCTCCTTCGCCCAAGTAGATAAATCCAGCTCTGGCTAATTCTTCGGGGGTAGGTCCTCCTAGATATTTTGGCCATTTTCCTTGGAAGGTTTGCAATCGACTTTCAAAATCACAGTATTCTGGCAAACGCACAGGGAACGAATATTCGTCTTTCACAGGTTCATTTCGATGAGGGTACGGTGAAATCCTTAGGAGTTTGCTCAGTTTTACATGACATCCGTAGGGTGGTAGTCGCTTGGTTTCCTGTGGAGGTGGCCATCCACCATGAAAACCAGTAAAGTGAAAAGGTGTGCGATAACGAGTGGCATCGCTTTCACATCCGTCAGGTTTGACACGTACAGCATCACTTTCCATGGTAGGCATGGTAGTAGAAGTAGTAGTTATAGCAAAGTTCCCATGATGATGTGGTACTGAATCACTAAGGTCATAGCGTACGGCATCCCTACCATCGCAAGGCACAGCATCGTACTTGAGTTTACTCTTACTGGATACTTGCTGTGTGAATGGATTCATCTTTCTCGCTTAGCAATGGTAGTCACAATGAACTATCGACCTTGAACGTTGTCCCTTTTTATATGCTGACCAATATCGGCATGACCGTACGGTAAAGTGAAGTGATTGGGAAGCCGAACTCGCTTCTGGTACACGATTTGATAAACTTTTTCCAAGGGTCGACTGACGATTTGGTGTGTGGGTAAACGTACAATCTTGTGCGGTTCGTGGGTGGTCACTTTAAAGTTTCGATCCTGTCCAGACTGCAAGGCTTCTTTCAATATGCTAAAGTTCACCACTCGACTGGTGCGATAATTAAGAGTCAATCCTTTCACTTTACACTCCGTGTGCACATCTCCTTGATTGTTCCGGTATTCGTAGCCGTAATTTTTGGGACCGCCACTTGCAAAACTTAGAATCTTGTGGTCGGGATGCTCGTCCGTCCAGGCTCCTAAACGGTCTCCTTCGATGACAGGGTGAGGTTGACCCAGGCGATCAATGTAGATGCAACTGTCCGTGTCAAAATACAGCACACGATCTCCTAATAGTTCTAAAGCTTCGTACAGTTTTAAGCGAGCATGGGCTGTCACGTAGGCCGCAATGATGACATTTCCAAATTCGTCGGCTTCTACAAAGTCCAGTTCTTCTTCGTAATTGATTAAGAGCAAGTCCTCACGAACGACGTCCACGTGTTTCATGTATTTGGTTTTGTCGTGAATCATCTGCAAGTATCGGAAAGGTTCTGTCAAATACTCCGTCTTGGGTAAACACGGTCGTTGTGCCATTTTGCCCCACAAACAATTCAACATCACTTTGGCAAACGATCGCCTTCCTTCGTTTTTCTCGATGTGGTCTAAAGTGATGCCTTCCTGCTTCCAGTATTTCTCTTTGAACTTTGTTTGGTCGTCGGGAGTGTGACACCAGGAAGGATATCCGCTAGCTTCTTGTTTCAGTTTCAAAAAGGCATTCACGTAGTCTGCAAAAATGCCTTTTGGAGAATCGTCGCCCTTGTGGTATTTTTCTGTCTTGGGAAAGTGGTAAATTTCGTACACTTCTAACAGTTGGTATCCCAAGTCCAGAGCTTTAAACAATTCCACGCTGACCCACGTTCCCGTCAAGGCTCGTTCTTCCTGAGTGTGCTGACAAGGGTGGTCTTGGTTGCACGTTTCAGCACAAGTACGACACAAGGGAAACATCAGTTTTCCTTGGCAATGATGTGGTAAAACGGGATGGTACAAGTTCGTGGGAGGCAAGACTTTACACTTGATCAATCCTTCGTATTGTCGAATATTGTCCACGTCGATGTGTTCCGTCAGCAATTGTGGGTGCCCTGCGGGAAAGTGACAATATTTGCACACGTACGGATACAGAGAACACACGTCCAAGTATT
The DNA here is from genome assembly GCA_016617855.1 of Megalonaias nervosa. Taxonomy (NCBI): domain Eukaryota; kingdom Metazoa; phylum Mollusca; class Bivalvia; order Unionida; family Unionidae; genus Megalonaias; species Megalonaias nervosa. The sequence continues at coordinate 69,091 of JAECUM010004191.1, read as the reverse complement.
TGATTTCTTCTCCTTTCTCCTCGTCGACTTGGTACAGCAAACAGGTGGCATTCGTCCGTCCTCCGTACAAACTGTCCCGCGGGTTCAGAGGGTCCACCAGCTTGTAACTTTCCACGATGCGCTTAAACTCGGGATCGGTTTTCAATCGCTGATCGTACTCGTGTTCCCACATTTCCACTACTTGGTATCCTTGCTCTTCTAACTTCAAGCGTCGCTGACAAGTGGCCTGGTACAAGTCTTCCATGGTCCGTTGTAAAAACTGGTTTTTAGTGTCACGTTGAGGGTAGCAGATGGGACATCCGTGAAATAAGCACCCGTTAAACTCGTACACAATCTTGGGGTTTTCTAAGTCCCAGCCGTCTACCGAATACCTTCCGATGGTCTTTTCGCCTCCTCCGTTGTGAGCATGTTGGATCCATTTGTCTTCCTTCTCACACAAGTAATGTAACCAACGTAGGGCTTTGACCGAGTATTGACGTTTGACAAAATTGGTCGTTTGAGGACTGATGACAGCTAGGGTGTTTTCGGGCATGAATCGTTGACGATACACTAAGGAACACGCTTTGGCAATGGTACAAGCTTCTTTCAAAGGATCGATCCCTCCGTGTTCCATGAACAGTTCTCGAAATTTTCCACAGCAGCGACGTAAAATGTCTACGTCGGAACGACAATATTTTAACATTTCTTCTTGAAAGTCAAAAGGGTCCGAAGCGTGAGTCTGGTACCATGCGTAGAAAGCTTCTCGTTGTTCGGTACGCATGTTATCCGGGTCGTAGTAGTGAGCCTCAGACAAATGGGGTAGAACAGCGTGTTGATTGGCTTCGGTATTGAAAAGTGTGGAAAATAGCCTTTGGCCATTTCTGTCATGCCAAACGTTTTAGGCATGCGGCTCAAAGGCATAGCCAAGTAACTCATTGAATCTTTAAACTGTACTTGTCCCAATTGCATGGAAATGATTTTGACTCCGTTCAAAGTGACTTTCGGACGTTCGGTACTTTGTTCCGTATAGTATCTCAACAGAAATTGTCCATCGTATCCCGAGAAATTGTGAGCCATCACCGTGGCATGGCGATGACAATCTCCGTAACGTTCAATATCTTCTTGGCTCCACGTCTCGTCGATAGGGTTTAAGATCCATTGGGCAAAATCGGCCAGTGTGTTCGATCCCCGAAAGATTTTTTCACGTCCTCCAGGAATCTTGCTGCAGTAAGGGCAATGAGTCAAGATAGGCTCTTGGATGCACTTCTCGCACGCCCGGTGAGCCACGCAGAAATTAGGAATGTGAATGCCAGTCTCTTGCATGCATTCGAAATCGAAAAAGATGAAATTCCCTTTCTTCTTCTGGTCATTCTCTTCTTCTTCTTCATGTTTGAAATGGTATTTTTGAATGTAGCATTGGTGTTCCAAGTCCACGGTTTGGCGACAAATGTGACATCGCTTCTTTCCTGAACAGACGTGCGCCTTGGCATTGTTGGTACGTATGCCTTGTCCACAAGTAGGGCACAATCTCAAGAGCTGACAAGCACATTTCTGCTGTGAACTTTGCGTCTTTAGGTGTTGTTGGTAACAGGCAGGACTGACAAACGTGCGCTGACAAGCAGAGCAATACACTCGTTCTTGTCCTTCGTCCAGACAGGGTTCAGAAGCTAAACATCCTGAGCATTTCGATCCACAATGCTTGTGTTGCTCTCGATTGTTATAGCCATAGTCACATTTCTCACAGTAATAACTGTATGACAGGAATCCAGTGATACTGGTAGTGGCATCAAAATGTTCATCGTGATGATAGACGTGAATGTATTTTCCGTCTTTGAAATCTTTGCCTCGAAACAACAGAGGTCCGCGCAGTTCTTGAGGGTGTACTTTCAAGGTGTAACGTGGAGCCAAGACGTCTTGCAACTTTTGCATTTCAGGAATGCCACAGGGTGTGTCTTTAGCTAACCCCGCCTGCTGTAACAGGAGTTCTGCTTCTTTTCGTTGTTTGGCTCGGTCCGATTGTTGAATAGTTTTCCAGGCTCTTTTCCATTCTACCGTATCGTTCTTGTCGGCATACGTTTGTCCCACCACGATGGCACGGGCTAAACACATCTTGTCTTTTGGATTGTTAATTTTGACGAGACTACGCTTGAGGTTACGCAAGTTGTCTACCAACATCAACTTTTTTTTACCTGTCCCTTGGGGAAGAGACACGCGGGTCATGTACAGTGTCGCTTTTCCGTCCGTGATGTGAAATTTGTCGTTGGATTGTTGTACGTGTTGAATCTTGTCCATGATTTTGGAAGGTGTCAATTCTGTTGGACTGCTAAACTCGATCCAAACGGGAGACTTCAAATTGTCGTGATGAATAGAAAGTCTCAAGCGATCGTCTTCTTTGGCTCGACATTGCTGTTTTAGTGTGGTTAACAAAGAATCCCACACATCGGTGATGAACCCTTCTGCTTTTTCCAAGGGTACGTCAGACTTGAAATCTTTAAACTTCACCGCGTACGTGTAGGCCGTGGTTCTAAATTTTCTGGAAGAGCGTTTGTCCGTCTCCCGAATATGGTAGTACTTTTCAGGGTTTACGGGTGGTATTGAACTTTGATTTGGTGTAGACTCTTTAGGCTTCGATTCTGGTTCACTCATCTCATCTTCAAAATCACTGGCATGAATTTGTGCCAAGACTTCAGCTACTGTGCGAGGCGATAAATCACGTTTCTGCCTCTTACTTTCTTCTTCTTTCTTTTCGAAATGATGCGATCGTTTCATCTTGACGGCAAAAAGTCAAATGACTACCTGTGAAACACCATGAACCCCTATATATCTATGTCAGACCAGGGCATATATAAAGGGCTAGTGACTCCCCTCTCAGTATTCATTTCGCTCTCAAGCTGACCAGCACAATGGAAGAACCCACACAGATCGAACTTCTGATTAGAGCATTGCGAGGTGTGATAAGAAAGTTTTCTTCAGACAAGCCGACGGACTACTCTCCTTCCTTTCGAGATAAAAGTCAAGATACTTGCTATATCTGTCAAAAGAAAGGGCATTGGGCTACAGAATGTCCAGACCGTCAAAGAAGCAAGGCCAGTGTCAAAAGAAACAAAAGTCAAGATACCTGTTATCATTGTCAAGAGAAAGGACATTGGTCTTCAGAGTGCCCTAAGAAACAACAGGAGTAGGAGAAGGAGGAAGAAGAAACAGAGGTAGCCTTGACAAAAGAAGAACCCAGACACGTTCAGAAAGAGAAGACAGAAAAGAAAAGAAGACGAGAAAAATGTGAGGAAGAAGAAGACGAAGAAGAGGAAAAAAGTGTAAAAGTGAAGAAATTGAAAAAACAGAGAGAGTGAAAGAAAAAAGACAAGAAGAAATCTATGAACTTTTTTAAAAGTGTTGTGTTGTGTTATGTTGTGATATTGAATTGTAAAAAATTTGTAACAGAATAGACCAAACTGAAAAAACGTAAGTGTCTCTTGGTTTTCATTATTTAGAAATAATAAGGACCTACACTCATACACTCACAACACGTACATCATAGGGTTAAAGAAGGGAATTTGAGTTTTAATTGATTTTGGCAAAATGAATAGTCACTCTTTTCGAGAGTATTGGGTAGCCCTGAAAAGGACTGTTGAGTGTTTGTTTTTTTCCTTAGAACAAACTCAGGAACGAGAATCAATTCGCTTTAACTGTCTTAAGCCTTTGCCACGGCCAAGGCCTACTTGTGGACTTGCTCCTGTCAATGATTTAGTAGATATCACTAGGGGTGGTATCTGTGGTGTAGTCACAGGGTTAGGTTGTTTGGCTCGGGAAGGTCTTTTTCTCTTGGGTCGTAATAAAGAAGTCTGATACATTTGTTTCAGACTTCTTAACTCGGCCAAAATGTCCAAGAGTACCGTGACCGTTTGACTTTCGCTGTTCTCCTTCTCTCCTAGACTTTGTTTCTTCTCTACTGCTTCTTCTTCCTGTTGTTTCCTTCTTGCCTCTTCTTCTTCTCGCTGTTTCTGTTCAAGAAGAAATGCTTGCTCTGCTTCTTTCTGCTGCTGTAAAAATTTCTCCAATTCTTCTCTCTGTCTTTGTTTAAAATCGTCGACACGTGGTAATGAAGGAGAAAGTGGCGAAGGTACTGGTACCGGAACAAATTCTTGGGAAGAAGATAAAAAATCCACTAAATCCCAGTTGAAATCAACCTCTTCGGGAAGTAGCACTGTGTTCACTTTGGTAGCTGCTGCTGTACCATTACTTCTCGTCTCCACAGCCGGTGCACCCCAATTCATTGTCTTCTTAGGTTCCGTCATGTTTCACAAAACACTACCGCATCGATTCACTGCGCACAGACGCTAGTGTGCCTATATAGGAAATGTGACGTCACAGGTAGCTCTCTTCGGATTGGAAGACAGACTCCGCGAAGTGACTGAATTTTGTAACGCGTGTTGGGATTGGTGAACCCTTTCAATCCGTTTCGATCCGGTCTTCCACTATAAATAAACGCGGTTCACTTCATTCCCTTCACCTGTTCTCGTCACAGAGAAGATGTTGATCGACGTAGAATCCTCTACTTTGGTATCCTCAATGCTGTTCCGTACAGACTTACCCATGTATGTGAAAACAAAATGGACTGTCATCCGGATCACCGGGCCACTCTTTGGAAAAGAAGATGTTATGTGGAAAGACAAGGCTGTCTTAAGCGGACTCTCATCTACGGACCAGAAGTGAGACACAGCTTAAGACAAACTTTGAGAAATTTGAGGAAGATAAGAAGACCTATGCGATGTCCTGTATGTTAACAGAATAGTGTTAACATCACATAACAAACAACGGCCCTTTTCAGGGCCACTTCCAATGCCTCGAAAAGATCTTAATTTTCATTTGGTCTCCCCCTAAACGAATATATATATAAAACCCTTCCTCTACTAAAAAACACGAACGCTCTTGATTCGTGTTTGTCTATAGCCCTCTCTCAGGTAGCCTGACGTCACAGTACTTCTCTTTTTGCTACATTGTTACCAGTGTGACGTCATGCCACCTGTCGCTTATCGCTCTACAAACCCCCAGTCTCCTAGTCACCGCTCTACAAAAATTTCCATTGACGCTATACAGGCCCAGGGTGTTGACCTACTTTCTTGACGCTATACTGGCCCAGGGTGTTGACCTACTTTCTTGACGCTATACTGGCCCAGGGGGGGTCTGTAATGCTAATTCCCATTGACGCTACGGTAACCCACTATACTACTTACATTAATTAAACACATCAAAAAGAATGGAATAAAATAGAACTAAAGCAGAACGAATCGATCTTTTAGATTCAAGAGGAAACAAAGAGTCTAAACTAATAAAGGAAGCACCATTTCGTTGGAGGGATGGTGGAGTGGGGACTGGGACTTTGTTTACAAAACCTGGATATTTGTCGTTTCTTTTACCGCAAAAAAATCTACTTCTTAAAACTAAAATAATGGATATAATATGTATTTTTCCCTAATGATTGACAAACTCTGTTCGTATGAAGAGGATGAATTGCAAGTGATTCTGAACACTAAATTAAGGAACCAGATCAAAGAGTTCTAAATCCTATGGCTTTCATCAAGATAAATTCATATTCTTGTTTTCAACAAGTGCTGGCAAGAAGCACGTCAATAAAATAACCAAGTTCCTATGATACTGCCTGCTGGTGCATCTTCAAGCCACCACTTCAAATAAATCAGATACAAAATTATCTCATTTGAACTAAACACAGTTGTAATGCAAACAGAATGTTGTTATTTCTAGCATTACACTTTTTAGATCCAACTTGAAGGTTGAATTGAAGAGTGCAAAATCATTGAAGGTCTGTCGTTGGCTTCGATGCATATGAAAAGAGAATAGAGCTGCAAGAATTTGTTCGGTTCTGAACAGTTTAATGAGCGTAACCATTTTGTCCCGTCTTCGTTTTGGCTAGATGTTTAACAACAGAGATAATTTTGATTTAAATGAAACAAGCCCCTAACCTGTAATGTTGTGATGAAGATAATGTCAGCCAGCATCGATAATAAAGTTTTAATAATTTGCCTGCCATATAATATTATATACGGCCGTGTAATACTTAAACATTTAAATGTTTAATACTGGCATAATACACTGGCGATTTATCTGACATCTTAACTGTTGTAAAGCAACTTTTAACGTTGACTGAGTACCGCTTTATGAAGCAAGATGTATATAACTATAATTCCTGTTCTGGGAAACTATTGGTAGAGCGTCGGACTTATAATGCAATGGTAATGGATTCTATCCCGTCCATGCCAGCCATGGTCGCCTACTTCGGTGTGTCTATGGGAAAGGCACTTAACTCCCTTTTCCTCTTCATGATATGGCCAATAATGTGTTAAAGGTGCCCTTAAAACCAACCTATAACAACATAGAGTGACAATTGAGTATTCTGAGCAGATTTATGCGGCCTAAAAGGTGACACAAATCATTTAAGAAAAAGAAAACTATACATTTGAAACAAATAATACTTGAAATACAGTTTCTGAAAACGTGTACTATGTAGCCAGGTAAATACTGTCATCTTTCCAAGATAGGCATATTTTATTCTCTGAGGCATTTCGAAATACTTGTATTTCATAACCATGTTATTGTTGATCAAAGATTTATTAGCTTTCTCTGTTATCTTTCCATTTCCTGCCAGATTTTTCGGTCACTTTTTCTTATATACACTGGTAAATAAACATGAGACCATTTTGCAGTCCGTATTTTACATGTCGCATCTACGATGATATGAACCACAGAGGCACATGAATTCCGTACTCCATGATCACCTAATATTCAATCCATGTACATGATTCCTTAACATTGCAAGGTGAAGTGTGTGTAACGTGTTTTACCGGATCTGTCATACAATCTGATTATTTTTAAAAATATGAGATATGTGAGGAATCTATACTGTAATTGCGAGCCATGAAAGTTTCTTTACACTGCATTCATAGAATACTAATAGACCAGACCAGAACAAAACAGAACACACATTTAATGTAGTATTAAATTGTATAACTATAGGTGCGGATGTAAATGTATCATACTAATAGCATACTAATGAAGATAAGTATCACGGTTCTTTTGTCTAATTAATATAATCTTGATTTCATTTAACGAAAATAATCACCATTAAATATGCATGAAATGTACAGACCACGTTATAATTAATTACATTAGACTTTTAATGCAATATACGCATAATGACGTATATACTAGTTATCGTCTAAACTTTCTATTGCGGAATAAATTAAGACAATGTAATTGAGAGTCTTTGAAATCATGGCTTTGAATGTCTTATATTCGGCTACGAACAATAAGATAGTGGTAAATATCTTCTTTCAATTCCTTATCAAATGGAAGAAGATGCAAAACATGATATTCATTTTCGACAACTCTTATATTACACCTGTTAAATAGTCGTTCGTTCCTTGGTACCCCCTCACAATGACCTATTTCTATATTCAAGTCATGCTATATTGCTCTAAATCTGCTTATTGCAATTTTAAAACGAGTGTTTTATTTATCACATCCAAGTACTCTTCAAATGAGCCTGATTTTTATCACATCCAAGCACTCTTCAAATGAACATTTTTATCACATCCAAGTTCTCTTCAAATGAACATTTTTATCACATCCAGGTACTCTTCAAATGAACTTCATTTTTATCACATCCAAATACTCTTCAAATGAGTTTCATTTTACACATCCAAGTACTCCTCAAATGAGCTTCATTTTTATCACATCCAAGTACTCTTCAAATGATAAATATCCGTGTACAAGGAATACTACTCTAGCCGGTTTGATAACCTCGCAGAGGATACACATTTTTGCTTCTACTGAACACTCTCTGTCTCTTATTCATTCACAAGAATCTAATGTCCGATTCATTCTTCCGTACGTAAGAAATATATATATCATCTAACAGATATTTTACATGAAATGTCTATTTTTTTTCTGTTATAAGAGTTAACATTATCAATATAACTTTTTAATATAGTGTAAGTTCTAAGTATCAAACTATCTCTATTTACTAATATTCGAGACGAAAATTTGAAAAGACATTTTTCTAATTTCCGACAATGGATGTCACCCCAGTCTACAATGCAATGTTCTGTATGAATTTGTTCAGCATCTTTTCTTAGGTGGAAACCCCTTATAACTGATCCATAATTAGGCAAAGATACGAAGAGAGTATCAGAAAGGTTACATTTTGTCCTGAGAGGTAGAACAGTATATTCAAATAATTTGCACGAATTAAAAAGAGCTAAAGTCCCCTGAACACTTAGGTATTTTTGCGTTCGTTGCCATGAACAATTTTGAATAAATGCGAACCTAGTTAGTTAACTGATTCTACATTTTCTAATAACTCACCATTGTAATATATGGATGAGTTTATCATTTTGCTTCATTCAAACACCATGATTCTTGTTTTGCTAGTGTTAACATGAAGGTTTCAAGAACGGTAATCAATTCCAAATTATTCAGCATGGTTTGTAATGACTCGTTAGTTTTTGCAAACAAATATGACGTCGTCTGCATATAAATCCAAAATATAGAAAATCATCTCTAAATCAAACATCATCTATGTTAGTAACAATATCGTTTACAAGAACGCAAACAATATTGGTTAAAGCGGCTCTCCTTGTTTCAAGCCAGATTGTGAGTTCTAAAAATTTGAAAAAACTATTATTGTATCTTGCACATGATTTTACAGAATTATAAATAGCACGTACTGCCTTTATCCCCAAGTAAACTAACCGCGTTTCTGGTTAATTTATGCCACAACATGTTGGGGTCGATATTATCGAACGCTTTTTTATAATAGAAGAATACACAATATATTTTTAGTAAAGGCTCAAAGATATGAAAATAACTGTTGAGGATATACATGCCATGGACATTAGACTTTTTCAGGAAACCATAATGGTTTTCATTTATTGTCTCATAATTAGAAACACATGCTTTCATTCATTATTGCAATAAATTTATGTGTGTGTGTGTGTGTGTGTGTGTGTGTGTGTGTGTGTGTGTGTGTGTGTGTGTGTGTGTGTGTGTGTGTGTGTGTGTGTGTGTTGGATTTTTATCATGTAAATTCAGAAGTTGTGAGTGTATTTCAGTGGCGAGGTCACGTTGCAACAGTGTGTGTGTGTGTGTTTGTGTGTGTGTGTGTGTGTGTGTGTGTGTGTGTGTGTGTGTGTGTGTGTGTGTGTGTGTGATATGGATTTTTAACTTAGCTTTAACAATTTTCCAGTCATATCGCTACGATGTCTGCAGTGTGGCAGATTATAGTGATGTCTAGCACTGGGGGATCAAGCCGCAGACATGTAGCATCATGTCCCACCCAGTCACATTATCCTGACACCAGGACCACCAGTCCTAACACTAACCTCTTAATGCTGAGCGCCTAGCGAGGCAGCTGTTAGTACCATATTTATAAGTCTTTGGTATGACTCGGCCGGGGTTCGAACCCGCGACCTCCCTCATCGGAGGCGGACGCTCTAACCACTTATTCCACCGGAGCGGTCATATTGCAATAAATAGTTGAACATTTACTAATAAGTCACTACAGTCACTAACTTTATCAAAATTATCTTTCTTATAAATAGGCACTATAACACTTTTTCTCCATAAATTTGTGGAATGACTACTTCGGAGAATAGCATTAGAAAGCTCCACAAGGAAATTAAGAATAACATTAAGGGAGTTAGCATTCATTTCGGATAGTATATTATCGAGTCCTGTTGATTTATTTCTTTTCAAAGATTTAACAGCATTTTATTTCATCTGGTGATAAACCTATACCTAGGTGTCCATCGATTATTTCATTATCTATCGATACTGGCACATCAACGTGTGAACTGTTAATTAGTAATCCATGGAAACTGAGAGAGTTTATAAAATGCTTAAAAATGTTATTTACGCACACATATTTATAGTATTTATTAATCTCTCTACAAAAGGCTATAGGATTAAATTTAGCTATATTGAATAATTTCATAATTTCATTAACCTTATGCTTTGCCTTTGTAATCTTCCTAGGTTTATGACAGCTTGATCTAGCGTTAGCATATTTATTACAATATTTTAAAAACTTGAATCTATGACGTTAGTTTTGAAAATGAATCAGTTTGGAAAGGCATTTTCCATTACACACGATCAGTATTAAGCAGCGATAGATTCTGGATTCTAAACTGCACGTTCATTTTGCACATTCGATACATGTCGTAAAATTACATCTTTCAGATATCATGCCTTATCGAAATTAGCTAAGAATTTAATAAAAAACATTTACCCAGTATTACGTCGAGAAACCAACTTAAAGTTTAGTCAAGAGGCCCAAGTGGGTATAAGATGGTTCATCTGACTAAGAACAGTCGGGTTAGAAATTTAAGTCGGAAGGTTGCTTTCTGTTGAAATGTCTCCAATGCTTTAATTCCACTTTTTATTTCAAAAACAGTTTCAAGTTTTCTTTTGTTTGTGTATCTTTATCCATATTTAATTGCACATAAGCATCATTTGTGCAATATTGAAAGATCTTTTTGCCAGCAAACTTTCTTTCAATGCAGATGAAATACTGTTGAGTATTTTCTACAGATAAAGTTATGTCAATATTTTTCTACTTTAGTAATGGTAGCAACATTGAATGGCGGAATGTCATAATTTGTATACATTTAAAAGACGTTCAAGCTAGGACACTTTCTGTCAAATTAGCTCAAAGTCTGTCAGGCGCTTTTTAGAAGACGTTATTGAAGTTTTCTGTGTTTTATTACAGCAACCATTGATATCATCATTTATAAACAATTTTCAGGCCCCTTCATGCTCAAAAATTTTGTCCAATTCTGTATAGTGATTTTTGAGTAGAAGTGTTTTAAACGAATTCTAATTTTTAAAAATGGTGGCCACATGTAATGGCAACTCAACATAATCTTTGTAGTCTGAAAGCCTTTCAGATGAGAATACTTTCTATAACATCTTATCAGATTTGTTTTCGTAGACTTTTACAATTAGACGCTTAATTTTTTGTAATATGCTTTAAGTAACGTCTGTCAGATTTGATAGTGGATCGGGATCATTTGCATGAATCTAAAAGGCTTTTGGTTGTTTAGGAGGAGAAGCTTTTTAACGTGTTTTTCTATCGGCATACCGTGTGTAAATGCAAAAGGACCTTATCAGAATGCTTTCTGTCAGATTAGACCAAAATAATTTGAAGGGTCTGTGAGAAGCAGTCATTTAAAGGGATTTCTGTTGTTAGTAATGGCGGATATTTCTGTAAACAGTTTGGTGTGATTTGCTAAAGATTAAAAGAATTTTTGCCAGAATGGTAAGTGCCCTGTTTGGTTGAAAATTGCCATTTTGAGATTTTGAGAAAAGTTTTCAATATTAATTATTGAAAGAAGACGGACATATTGTTCTAATTTTGGTTACAGCGGACATATTTGATGATAGATCCACATGATTTCTACAAATCGGAAAAGTGTTTATACCAGTATGTTTTTTGTCAAATTTGATAAAATTTTGTTCAGTGGTTCTGGAAAAGACAATGAGCGTTTTTCTGTTTTATGTAATGGCGGCCATATTTGGATGGTTGAAAATAGGAATTTTTGACGGACGCCAGATTTATGACGGACGGCAGATGTACCAGACCAAACTGGTCTTACGACCTGGAGCTAAAATGACCATTACTCTCTTCCTAGAACTTGGTATAAATGGGTCGTATATGTGAGAATATTATTTTACTTCATGTTTACATATTCAATGAATAATACATCTGATATGACCTCATCCCTTTGATAAATAAAATGTGCGTTATATCACGTCGTGACTATGCAAAATGTGGAAATGTAGCCTGGGTGGTATCTTTATAATGGACAATCTAACAAATTTCAACAAAAATCGAATTTCAACAGAAATGGAATTTTGACGATGTCCAGTATTACGCTCAAATTACACGACGTAATTTAATTCTCTACATGTACTGAAGGTTCATTATTTTTAAAGACGTAAATTATAAAAGGAAAATTTAACATTTGATGCAGTTCAGATAAAGTCCTCATCGTCCTGACTTGGTAACAGTGACAAAAGCCTTCTCTTATCACAGAATACGTATGAAGAATAATAATAAACATAATGTTCATGTTAACATTAGTATCTAACATAATGTTCATGTTAACATTAGTATCTAACATAATGTTCATGCTATCAGCAGTATCTAACATAATGTTTTCATGATAACATTAGTATCTAACATAATGTTCATGTTATCAGCAGTATCTAATATAATGTTTTCATGTTAACAGAAGTATCTAACATAATGTTTTCATGTTAACATTAGTATCTAACATAATGTTCATGTTATCAGCAGTATCTAACATAATGTTTTCATGTTATCAGCAGTATCTAACATAATGTTCATGTTATCAGTAGTATCTAATATAATGTTTTCATGTTAACAGAAGTATCTAACATAATGTTTTCATGTTAACATTAGTATCTAACACAATGTTCATGTTAGCAGCAGTATCTAACGTAATGTTCCAACTAACACAAAGTTGTTTAATGGTGTGTTTGTGAATACTAACAGACTCAGAAATTAATATGTTTTCATTTATTCTTTACAAACGGATTTAATTTAAGGTGACTTTATTTTATTTAAAAAGAACATTATAAAGTAACATAATCGATCACTTCAGCCAGACTCCATAAAAGATGGTTCAAAGGCTGGTGAATTCATGAGAGCCATTTTATATTAAGTGTTATTTTAAAATAAGTTCTCTAGCCAGAGTATGGCGAACTGTATTTTATCTTTAATGGAACAGGATGAAAATATTTTTACGACGTAGCAAACGCAACCTATACAAATAATCACAACTACTGATCTCTGCTAAGTGAAGTTAATGGATTGGAAAATATAAACATTCCAATATAGTTTTAGCAGGAGGCTCCCAAATCACTACTTCATATTTATTCCTTTTTTCATTCATATTATGCATACAATGCCGAATTAAACCCTTTGGAGGCCCCTAGGCAGTAGAAATCTAGGCGCCCCCACCCCCCTTTGCAAATTATCTCCTAATACGTCAAGATCAAATCAATTCAATATTATTTTGATCCGTTGTCGCGGGGCCCCTAAAAGGCGTGGGGCCCATAGGCCGGTGCCTACTCTGCCTATCTGGTAATCCGGCACTGTATGCATAACTCTGAAATAAGCTTTGCAAAACAAAAGGCATGCCAATTATTTTTCATGTATATTGTGCTCAGTTTACCATTCAAGGGCGATTAAAATCTTTAGTTTAATATGAATAATATTACTGAAAAAGGGTGTGTCTTGCATTAGTATATTTTAAAAAATCCCGATTGACTAAACTTGGTTTTATTTTACATAGAAACATGCCGCTTTCCTTACAATAGTTAATAGGTGAACTGGGAGCGAATGCTTGATTAGGATGGAAATTTATCTCTGTCCCCACTCCCCAGTCACTTTCCCTTTCCATTTCTCTCGCTCTCCCCCACCTCTCGCAGCACTAGCATCATCATCAACTACAGTAGTAGTGGTGTCAGTGATTGTAGTAGTAGTAGTAGTAGTAGTAGTAGTTTGTTGTCGGTTTGGGATAGTGAGAGAAAGACAGACTATAGTTTTTGTTTTCAAGACCTAATCCAATCTTTACCATTATTTCGAAGAAATTTTAGTTTTATTTTGTCGTTTATTCCATCATCAGTGGCCACTGCAGAAGTAATAGAGAAGGTAGTAGTATCGTCAGCAGCTACTGCAGTAACAGAAGTGGCAGCAGGCATAACATTGACTGAAACACAGTCTAGCAGTCATAATATCGATTGAAATACAGTCTAGCAGTCATAATATCGATTGAAACACAGTCTAGCAGTCACTGAAACACACACCACCTTGATTATGAGTACCGATTACACATACTTTCCGTTCTTGCTACAACTCAGATGTTTCGAGAAGGCCAAAATATTAAACTTAAACGGTACATGCTTGAACTCTAATGATCTTTAGAAGTAGACAGCTGCAAATACTTGTCAATATTTGACGAAACATCTGCTTTAAATCTTCTAAGAACCAAACTCATCTATTTAATCAAAGCGTGCATCTCATTATTTCGTCTGCTGGAGTAGTTAACAGGCCTGCTGTCAAATTTGTATAAGTTATTGCTTCCAGTAAAGATGACTGTCAGACCATTTCTATCGTTTTCAGTAAACTATCCATTCTACTCCAGAGAATATTGCTTGAGCATTAGAAACAATGCAAGGAAAATTTTAAAAAAAAGACCCTGACAGAAAGTGTAGTTTACCTAGATGATTTTCGTACATCCTCAACTTGCCCTCTGCTGTATTTGAATATTTTACATCGCGTCATTAATGACTCTCTGTGGATTCAAATTTTAAAAACTGAAGGAAATCTAAGAAACACGATTGTAATTCTGTCTGGGTTGATTAATCAGAATGTAAAATACCCAGAACGGTTTGGAAATCTGTACCGACTGGGTCTATGGAAATTCCAGTGTATACACAGCAAATACTAATAAGGTGGTGCCACATTAGACAGAACAATGGTCTGAAACAGAAAACGTTTCTTATTTTCATCAGCAGTGCGGTAGGCCAACAGAATCCAATTATTACAATACTATACCAGAAAGTTCAACATATGAAAAAGACACACAGTTACTACAATGGAATAATAATAACAAAAGAAATTCATCAGATATTTAGGTCATTGGTTTTGTGAAAGTCAAACAGTTTGTGAGGGAAAAGAGGCCTCATGAAGTTAGGCCAAAATAAACTGAATAATAAAATTAATCCCTTAATCTTGTTTATAAAGTGTCAAACGTATGAAGTAAACAAAAAGGCATATGCAGCTGATAAGCATGACTTTAATGTGCTACGTGTAGACGCGTACAAAAATAACAAGAGAAAAGAGTGAAGCCAACAAGCTTTGTATATTTTAACAAAATAATTTATTTCCCTAGAAAACAATGTAAAAATTGGAAATAGGACTTAAGGTTTGTGAATATAATCCAAAATTTATTCCTACGATTGAAAAATACAAGTCCTATCACTAAACAGTTCTAATAGAATCCCGGTTCGAATCTCGATGACGTTCCAATATGGAAGGCGATGACGTCAGATGTGGTCGTTGTACAAATGGCAACAATTCCTCAATTGAATCAGTTTATAATGTTTCCGTATAGGACTCCTGAATAAATTTCCGCTGAATTTCTTTCTCCCAGAACTTTTATAAAAAAATACACTTGTTTAGTTTTCTAGAGAATAAATTATTAAATCCAAAACACAGATGAACTTCAAACAATCTGACAACAACAATAAAAACACCTTGTTCCCTCAAGGTGTTAAGAACGATTGACTGAAGAGCTCTCAGAATTGGTATTAAACCCAATTAAAACATCATCCCATTCTCGCGTGATAGGTCACGTGGTCTCTTAACACTTGAACAACGCAATAGAAAAAATGAAATTTGTCACGTATCTAAAATAGCCCTATCTAAGAACCAGATTCTCACTCTGAAGTAAATTTAAAAATAAAACATTGTTTATTCAGACTAACACGTAGGCCGAAATGACATTGGCAATAGCCAATCGTTTCCGCGTAGTGTTTACAAACTCTATGTATCAGAGTGAGCTAAAAATAGTGCTAATGTAATAGCTTTTACGTTCTAAATAAACTGAATTTACTGGAAAAAATATCGAATCCCGTGAAAATAATCATTACAATAAAATGTAATGAAACAAAAATTAAAATAAAAAAGAATTTTAAAACTAACACACAAGCAATTTAATTACATATACGTAACAAATGTTACATCATCCTTAGCTCTATCCCTGGAACTAATGATCCATTCTGTCTGGCTGCTTGAATAACTGTATGCAATTAGCCTCTTATTTTAAATGGGATAATCGGATAAGCTCAAAGGGTTAAATGGACAAGTTTAAAGTACGAAACTTAAGCCTTTATATTTAATTTATTATGTTACTAAAATAAAATTTTGTGGTCTGTTTGGAATCGTATTGTTTTGGTTTTTTTTGTTTTTTTTTTTGTTTTTTTTTTATAACAAAAATATTACTTTCTTAGAGTCCTGCTCCAAGATCAAAATTACTACTCTAAATAAAGTGGAAAATGCTTTTGCAACTGTCACAATGAAACGATAATCAGGCAATCGCACAATAGTGAAATAGCATTTGCATGCAATGTGGCGTATTAAATATACATATATATGAAACGTGCAAAACAAGCTTCAATATTCAATAGTAGTTATTTGCAATGAGGTATATTTCGTCCGTGAGACTGAATGTATCCTGGATATCACTCAGGCTGCAAGAAGGTACATTTCGTCCACTAGACTGAATGTATCCTGGATATCACTCAGTTAGCAAGGAGGCACATCTCGTCCGTTAGACTGAATGCATCCTGGATATCAATCAGTCTGCAAGAAGGGACATCTCGTCGGTTAGACTATATGAATCCTGGATACCACTCAGTATGCAAGAAGGTACATATCGTCTGTTAGACTGAATGCATCCAGGATATCTACCATGCTGCAAGGAGGTATAACTCATCCGTTAAACTGAATGCGTCCTGGATATCACTTAGTCTACAAAGGAGGGACATCTCGTCCGTTAAACTGAATGCATCCTGGATATCACTCAGTCTGAAAGTGGGTAAAACGTGTCCGTTAAAATGAATGCATCCTGGATATCACTCAGTATGCAATTACATATGTTTTTCCCTTAAACTGAATGCATCCAAGATATCACACAGTTTACAAAGACGTACATTTCGTCCATTAAACTGAAAGCAGCCTGGATATTACTCAGTCTGCATGGAGGCGAATTTCTTCCGTTAAAGTGAAAAAAGACTGGATATCACTTATTCTGCAAAGAGGTACATTTTATCCATTAAGCTGAATGCATCATGTGAATCAGAAAATCTGCAATGAGGAGCATGTCGTCATTTAAGATGAATGCAATCTGTAAATCATGTAGTCTGCATAGAGGCACGTTTCGTCAGTTAAACTGAATGCAGCCTAGATAACAATTAGTGCAATAATTTACATTAAAACCATGTAAGATCTTAGCTGTACACTTTTCCAGGAATTTCAAATCAAAATGATTCCTTTTAATTCATGCGTTTCATTATCGTACAACCTAATATAAAAAATATATACCTACGCAGACATGACGTTAACGAATAATAATTATTCATTGAAGCATTAAGTTCGCTAATTCTAGTTCAGACAAAAGTATCTAACTCAACACGATAGACACAAATTATGTCAAAACCAATTTATCAAATACTCTTCAGGCAAGAGAGGAAACTTATCATGAACCTCTGCCATGCTGTTTTTAAACATTAAAGAGGATTCTGAGATAATTGTCCAGAAATAAGCTTTAATCATTTGCCTTGTAAAAGATCTTCACTGTATGAACTACGATTGAAATTGTAAATTATTCCTCTTGCGAGATCAGTCTCTCGAAAATTAAGGGTGTGATCGATGCCTTTATTTATTATAAATTGCATAAGGAGATATTGAAATACATCAGTGTGAGAAAAATGATATCGCCTTAGTGGCGATACTACTTTCGTCGCCACAGTAGCGATATCACCTTTGAAACTTCTTTCTTTTCCCATTCAGGAAATATATCTGACCTTAAGTATGTTATTCAAATCTCTATTGCCATATTTATGCCTATTTAATGTTTTCTCTTCTACTTCTTCATCTTCTTTCTCTCTCTCTCCATTAGGACAACTGGACCTTAAAATGTGTAGAAACTCTAGACCCTATAGTATACATTTATTTAATCAGTAAAAGAGCGCCATATAAATGCTTAATATGAACTCCAAAGAAGTTAAAGTAGGCTTCGAGTATTTCTTAACATGACATTTCCGGTTGTACACACAATTTTGTTTTAAACAATGACAATATGCTACAAGGAGAATGGCAGTGATACAAATTTAACTTTGGATTTCCATTTACACCCATTTGTTTGACATGAAATGATCGTGGGTACAAGAGGATTGGTAATGTTAAAAATGTCCATAAGTCCGAACAAACAACATCTACTGACTAACACTCACACATACTGACCAACACGTTATTTGCCTGACCAATACACATTCATTTACTAAACAACACCCTCACTTACTAACCAACACGTCGTTTGTATAACCATCATGCACTGATCTACTGACCAACACCAGCACTTACTAACTAACGAAATGAGTGGGAGTGCTTACACATATGCACAAACATACTACCTAGCCTGATAAGAAGAGGAAATAGACACATTATACACACATACTATCATACATGTAGTAAAGGAAAGAAAAATGTAAGCCTGTTTACATATATACGCAAACCTTACTATCCAAGACGCCTTCTTACTGAATATCACCCACACAGAATAACCAAATATGCACAAGCATACTTATATGCTATCGTAAATGGAGTGTAAAGAGAAAAAAGAGTAGGAATTCTGACTCATGCACAAACATATATTCACCACTGAAAATGGTAGGTGTGCTCACTCACATATATAAAAATATGCGTGAGTGCTTACGTACATGTACACAGGCATGCTAGCATACCATCACACAACAGAGTAAGAGTGGTTACGTCACACACAACACAAAATAGTGGTGAGGGGTAAGGTTTTAGTTGTTCCAAGAGACTTTTGACGCGTTTCGTCTCCTAGAAAGTAAATGGAAGTAAAAATGGTAACTCGAGTCTTTATACGCCTCTTTCAAGATCTTCTCTTCTGTGATGAATATCAATGATTCTGCCAGATACTCTTCCAACTTTTCTTCTTGACTTATCATCAGACATTAGTCATGCTGCATTTGACTAGGATGATCTATCTATCAACCATATCAATGTTTTCCTGTCAGGGTTGTGATTCTTTATTCTAGGTGCGGGTCAAAACAGGACACTAAGTGTTGTTTTTCTATCTGCCCATGGTGCGATCGTGGCTGTTTCTTTCACTTCTTCTACACTTGGAGGTATGGTTTGTGTCTACTGCTCTTGATTGAAAACATTGTTGCCTTTGGACATGGGTTGCTGTTCCATGATATTTGTTGTTGTTTTTATTATTTTCTTTAAAAGTCTAGAATCACTTACCTCAGACTGCTGATTTCAAAGGTATTATAAAAAGTCTGCATACAAAATCAAGTTCTCTGTACTCTCGAGAACAAATGCAAATTGAAGTTTCACACGGAGTTGCATTGCATTTTTATGTGCATTTTTTATGGTGGAAATGTCCCTCATCTCTGTCTTGGTCTGGAATAAAGTCAAATCCCCTTGCGTAAAAGTCGTACGAAATTTGGTGGGTACAGTTGGTTCCTAATTGCCCTGTGACTTCAAACAAAGTCAGGTAAGACCTCAAGTAATTTTTTTGGTCAAGTTAAGTTCAAAGAATCTAGTAGACAATGTATCACGGTCTCGGATGATTCTATCTTCGACACGCTGAAGCGTTTGAAATTGAAAGGGTTTTGATCATTATTTACTTTGAGGGAAAATTGCTGACGATGCCAATAAACAAACTTTTAGACAATTGACAATGGAGGACAGGAACTTGGATCGGAGTCCAACGGTTTTGATTCCCACTTCGTTGTTGTGCATAATTGGCTGTTATTCTGGACATAGCTTGACTGATGTCGTTTTTCATTTTATGTAATTCTTTCACGACGCACATAGTCTGATTTCTTCGAGGTTAGTTTTGTCTTTGTTAGCATTTGCCATCAAATGGAACACGGTACTTGTTCTATTCAGTTTCATACGTACGTCCTCACCACTCAACAAATACTTGTCTTGCAACCAAACGTCCAAATATAAACAATCCATAATTTCTAAACTACGTCCTTGCTTTATTTTATTTTTTTTGGGGGGGGGGGGGCCGACGTTAAATCCTACATTATAGCTTGCATTACCAATCACAATCGAAACTGTGTAGCTGAACTGCAGAACATGTTACGGATGCATCGAAGTAAGTGCTTGGCTTCTTTTTAGTATGTCAGGTGATTCTCGAGGAAAGCATGGTATGGATAAATGTTCATACTACTGCTTACTAGGTTTTTACTCAAGTAATCGACTTCCTAGAAGAACGAAAATGTGGTATTGTTGACAGGAACCACTCTGGCATCGGAACCTGGATTAGTGTTGTCGATATTCAAAACTTTGACTTTCAGATACCGTAAGAAATTCTATCCACTGGGTTTCTTGCATCGTTATCAATGGCTGAGCACTGCTAACATATCGAGTTCTATCTGGGAACAATCACAAGAATCTCGGTTAAAAATATCCAAACCTCTGACTGTTCTTCTCTTCTGATTCTTTTTCTGGTCATGTCTGTGTGATCTGAAGGGTTTTTAACGTCTGTCTTATCCTTGCTGAGGCGTGGAATACGATTCTGTGCTTCGTGAGGTAAATGTATAGGCTTGTCTCCGCGACCAATGAGTTCTTTTCCTATATGGATCAACACATCTTTTTCTGTTTTCGTTAACGATCGTTTAGGACCTTGTAAGTCAATGAGCACGGACGGAAAAAATCGTTTCCTAGCGTCAAGGCCGCATATTTTAAAACATAGAATCGTCGAGTGACCTAAGGTCTGAAGGCGGGTGCACACGTACGAAAGATCGATTTGAACACATTTCCCAATTCATGTCGTTTTTGATTTACTCCTCGGTACACATGATACATGAGTTACCATTCGGTCCATAATCGTTTTCCAAAATGTAGTTTCACGGTTACCTTTCGTTTGACGAATATAATATTTTGTCCTTTATCTCCTTTCACACTGGCAAACAATACGATTTTCTAACAGGAAGATGGTGGCAACTGGTGGCCGTCACTGTAGTTATGGAAGGCTGATTATTCATGGGTTGTGAAGGTCTCTTTCGCTTGGACTTTGTCAAAGAAGTTTCGTATATTTCATGCATGTGTTTTAACTCCGTCAGAACACCCTCTAACAAATTTAGGTTTTTGTTGTTACTGTTTTCCTTCTAATCACTGCTCATTGTATTCACAAGTCCTCTTGCTGTTTTCGCTTTACCTCTTCTTGTTGTATTTGAACAAATGTATGGTCTCCAATTTGTCGATGTTAAATATCTCTACCTCTTCCTTCTGTTTCTTTTTAAACTTATCATATGTAGACAATGCTGGAAAAGGTAGTACCGGCAAACATTCGTAAGAGGATAAGAAATCGAATCAAATCCAAACCCAAATTCATTTTTTTGAATAATGCTCGTTACAGCGGCTGTAGCCGTAATATTAGTCTGGATACAAGAAGTGTCCACTGCAGGCGTATCACAACACAACGTCTTGATTTCATGGTTATATATATATATATATATATATATATATATATATATATATATATATATATATATATATATATATATATATATATATATATATATATATATATATAACGTCACGGATCCACTGTCTACTTGCTGGAAGATATAACTAAAAACACCCTGATTAAATTATGTCAAACGCGTTCCAGTTAGCAGACCCTCTAAATCAGTTTCAATTTATCCGGAGACTATAGATAAAGGCGCGGTTGCCCTTCGTATTGTAATACATTTTGGATTATGCACATTTGGTTATAGCGCCCCGTTTAAGCAATTCTTAGATCTGTGTGATTACTTGTTTGATTATTAGAATTCGGTGCAATGGAAATATTCCTTAGCCCGAAATAATTAGCCAATTACTAGGAGCAATCATAAGACGACTCAGATTGTTCACTTCAACCATCTAAAACCATGTTTGGTGCGACCTGAGAGTGAACATCAATACACCGATAGCTAGGAAGAAATACACGTTAGCGGTGATGACACCGAAAAGGAAGAAGAAGTATTGCCATATCCGATTACGGATCAAAGGACCAATTTAATGGAACGAAGAAGGGCGCGGAGAAGAAACGCCACTGTGGTGTATTAAGTTACGGACATTATTTTAAACTGAGTTCAGTTATTTCTTGTGCTTATAACACTGACAGGTGATAAAAGCAAATATATGGGTGGGTAATAATCGTTTCCCTGTGATTATTAATCTTGGTTGGGTATAAGACAAATTGTCAAACGGGTTGAGATACAAAAGCCGCGCAGTTAAAATCAGATTGATCTGCGCCTATCGGCTGTGTAAATAGTGTGATTCTAGTGAACTAATTATGTCATGACAGATGTCTATTTTTTTAATGTTCTTATGGATAGGTTGTACAGATTAATCGCGTGCAGTGTTAGATCAGAACAGTTTTTGGAAGTTGTTTGCTGCTTGAATCCAGAGTTTGGTAAATTAGATCTATTTGTTTGGTTTGTGCTGTGAGTGAAGCAGACCTAAATTGAGAAGGGAAGGTGGTGGTGCTATGTATGATTGTTTGGAGATTAGTGGACTGATTTTTTTCTGTCCCTGTAGAGTTAGTACTTGTGGTGAAGAGTTGAGTGACGGCAGTGTCAGGTCAAGCTTTGATCTGTGGACGACAATCTGTTGTCGAGCCAGTTGGGCGTTGAAGTCATGGTTGACTTGTTTTTGAGGTTCGTAAGAGACGTGTTATTCTCTGAAGAACGCATTCTCAAACCTCGGTGTTAAACAGGAAGGTTCCTGTGTTGTATTGTCGTTGACCTGCTAGCGACTTGCCTGTTGGAAATTGCTTCGTACAGTGTATTTTAAAAGTTGTTCTTGACAATCATAATGGTCTTGTGTGGTTTCCATCATGCATAATGTGAATTGTCTGCTTAGATGGAATCGTGTCCATTTGGGAAGTTCTGACAATTCATAGCACATGTCAATTGATGAGCAGCATGAAGTAATGGTATTGCACACCACAGTATAGGTGAATCATTTATGTGATGATGTTCCAAACTTTTGCTTTTGGGAGTAGATTCTCTTATGTCTATGTTAGGTCGCTGTAGCATTGGTCCATTAGTAGTGAGTTAGTTGTAAGTAGGTAGGATCGGCTGACCGAGAAAGAGTCAAAAAATATATTGTACGCAGTGCGCTACGGTTGACTGGAGACGTGTTATCCTGGTGGAAACGCAAACTCCAGACCTGAGGTTTTTTCGGGTAAACAGGAATGGTCCTGTGTTACATTTGTTGTCTTGTTAGAGACCTATGTGTAGAGAAGTCTTTCCTGCAGCGATTTCCGAGGATTGTTATGAGAGAGTTTGAACCCGAATAACTTGTCGGAACATTTTCATGTTGGATTCAGCTTGGTTAATTTGTGTTCATTGTTGACATTTAGTATACTTATAAGCAATTAGTGATTTAAAAAAAAAACTGTTTGGTTTTGGATGTTGAGTGACGGGCTATTAGGAACAAGCCCATTGATTTAGAAGTTTGTCTTAATCATGTTTGGGAATCATTAATCGGGTTGGTGGTTGATTTTGGGGAAAGTAATCAATTTTGATTAGACTACAAAAGTGTGACGTTTGTGTCACTCGAGAACGAGTGATCTTTTTGAAGACGGGGGTAATGTAATAAATTTTGGAGTATGCTCATTTGGTTATAGCGCCCCGTTTAAGCAATTCTTAGATTTGTGTGATTATTTGTTTGATTATTGGAATTTGGTGCAATGGAAATATTCCTTAGCCCGAAATAATTAGCCAATTACTCGGAGCAAACGTTACGCATCTCGAGGTTGATCGCCTTTTTCGAATCTCCGACTATGCACTGAGGCTTCAGGCAAATATTATACTGAGGGTTAACATATTTGAACTTTTAAAAAAGAAAGCACGCCGGAGAGTGGGTGTATCTGTATAATTTATCAATACAGATTTAAGGACCGAAAAGGAGGACATATAGCAAACTGTTATTACTTGCAGTCTTACTCAACTTTTAGAGTAGGAAACCCCTTTATATCCCTATACTTGAACCTTTTTTCAATCCGATTATCGGTCTTTTTACATTGAATACAACAGTGTTATCACGAGTTTTCGATAGACGTTTAAAATCGGAAAGAAAAACCCAAATAAATTCAAGTAAATATATGAAAATGTATAAAAGAATTCGCCTTGAAGAGTCGCCCCTAATTTTAACTGCTAACATTATTTATATCTTGCCGACCCTATAAAGTGCCTGATGTATTTGCGCAAACACTATAAAACTCTTGTCTCACTGAAGATGGATGCCCATGGAGCAGATACGATCAATCTGTTTTAAGCAAAGTATTGTTAGTTTCGTGCACGAACACGCGTTTTGCTTTATACCTTCTGTTTTACAGAGACAAAGGATTAATTAGCAGCGACGGAACAACCATGGCTTTTGAAAGTTAACAGCAGCTTAAAACAGGCATGAACACTAATAGGTCAATGCTTATATCTAGTGATGCACCTGGTAACTGTGGAAACTGTCAAATGAGTTTATAATAAAAAAATGGACAATGTTGATATTTCCGTGAGGGCTTGGAGGATGTCATCATACGGGACAAACAGTTTGTGATTCACAAACGAAATACACATTGGAATCTTAATTGAGACGTTTATTAATGCAGCGATGTTTTTTAATGGTAAATGTAATGTCACCTTACCTTTCTGTGTCTTGGGGATTTGCTGTTTATCATTTGAGTAAGGACTGCTCATTCACAATGTCAGTGTTCTCTTTTGAACATGCCAGTGTTCTCTTCTGAACATGCTTATCATATAAAAAAAAACCCAACAGATTTTCAAATGACGCAGATATGCCAGATTCATAGACTCATTGGGAAAATATGTTCATTGATAGATATAAATCTATAAATTTCGAACTAGCCTCTCTAATGATCACATTTGCTTCTCTTATATGTGTTTTAAATACTTGGTAAAGCAAACGTATAGCTTAACGCCTATCCTCCGTGTACATATCTTCAAGTCACGAGTCAAACCGTACTTTACTCATACCATTGCTTTCAGCTCAGAATTAAGAACGAGTCAAACCGTAATTTACTCATACCAATGCTTTCAGCTCAGAATTAAGCACTGCGATATACTCATTACTAATGTTGAACATTTACTCACTTGGATTTGTATTTATTAGCGAGATTCAAGAAGAAAACGAGCATCTTATTTTCATGCAGTTATTACAGAGGGGTGTTACTCACAGGACCAATTCTTCTTTGCAGCGAATGTATCAGAACAGGTTACACAAGACGAAGGAATGGTAAGGTTTTATTATAAAATAACAAAATATTATGCTATTATATTTTGGCAGAATAATATCAGCAATTAAAGGTGAACCGTTACATAAAGCCGGCAATAAAACGAGAGTACCTTCCAATACATGTAAAACTTCATATTATGTTGTCACGTAACTGCGTAATCTATTTGCAAATGAAGAACTTTGATTTTGTATATTTCTTGTATATTTCTTCAGCGGCTGTCTAGATTTTCATTCCGATTTCTGGCAAAAACAAAAACATTGATTATCGCTGTTAATACGGTTCGTCACAGAAACCTTCCATACGGCTAGAAAGAAATTGAAAATAAGCTGTTATAAATGTCCAGTTATCCGAGGGATCCAAAAAGTAAGAATAAACTGTATCTACTTCAACTGCTTAAGCTGCCGGTACAGTTTTAGTTCAAATGAAATCGAAACTCCTCGGCTCACTAGACCCTGTACTGCATAGGCTAAGTGAAGAAAGCTGAAGTGATTCCGGGTGTTCTACATCCTCAGAATTGAGCTACACTGTTCAATTTATAGGGTGTTTGACGGATACAGTATTCAGTCATTGCAACATATCATTTTGTGTAACGCTGGGAAAGACAGTCTAACAAAGAAGTACTCTTCTACTTAAATAAAAACAATCCCGAAAGACCATAATGCCAAAAACAAATCTAATAAAGAGGACGCTCTAGCGTCATCTAACAGCAGTAATGTATTCTGCTAACGGAGACAAATGGGAAAAAATCGCGGATTTCTTGTCCGAGGCTTATATATTTAGGAGATGATCTCAAATTAAAACTAAATTACAGCTGAAATGAAATTGATCACTGCCAGTTTATAATATATATTCCGTTGAGAGTCTATGTTCAATGCTCATAGTACACAATTACCTGTCCCTATCAGCTCGCCCAAAAGAGGGCTCATAGAAACATTCTTGTTTTATCTTCCAATCATTCAGCAAGAAGAGTTCAGTGGCTATACACACAGATTACGTGACGAATTTGAATAAATCGTGGCTGCTTATTAGGGTTTATTTGTGACACAAACGTCCGCAGGCGATGCATCAAACTAATTCGTATTAATCCAGTTATCCCTGATCAGCGACACATTTTTTCCCTAAATATGCATGTCTTGCATTTTTATGAGATAGTTTCAATATGTAATAGTCACATATGTCATATATTCTTTTTCGATGCATTTTTTACGATTTGTTAGATGAGAATTATGACAACTCTATCGTAAAACTCGAAAGAGAACATTTGCTAGTTACTTATACAAAATGTCCAGGATCCAATCTTCGATTGTCATTTGATGATTGTTTATCAGAACAACTTTTCCATGCTGGATGATGCTTGAAAAGTTATTTTAGTAAAGGAAACATATCGTATATTAAATTGTATTAATTAGTTTTAACATATCTTTTTCTTATGCATGATGTTCAATACAAATTCATTCAAGAAACCATAGGTAAACGATATCTAATTTACTGCCATAGTCAAAATATCTCTAAAGATATTAACAGTGTAATGTCGAATGGCATTCAAGTATTTCGCGCTCCATGGTGCATAACAAAAACAGCGAGCCGTTTGGAAAGGGAAACAGATGTAATGTTTGTCATTTCCCCGGAACGTCTGAGGTGCCATTAAGAGGCGATCAATTACTATGTATCTTATCATGGTCTGCAGAAAAACGATAATAAAATCCATGTATTACATAACTCAGATACTGATGATGGATGTTTTAATGGCGTTCCCGGATGTGTTTTGATTTGCTGAGTGATTTTCCAGTCTTTCTGAATTACTTAAAGATGTAATATAACAAAAATTGAAACCAGGTTAAAAACTAAAATTGCATTCGTCGAATTGTATAACGTGTAAAGAGCAAAAATCACACTTACCCCAAGTCCCAGATTTATCTCTAAATCAATTCAAATTAAAATCATTTATTAACACTCAGGTATGAAGGGTGTCTGATATGTTTTACCTGCTTATTCACGTACTTAAATCACTAGGTCTGAAATTAATGGCAAAGTTTTTTAATCGAATATTCGTTGAATGTATCCAGAGAGAATTATTAAAATTTTTGTCGACTTTGATATGACAGGAAACGTGACATTATCCCTGCATAGCAAAGAAGACATCGTTCCTGCTAATACCATCAAGTCTGTCTAATAGTGACAGTTCCAGTGAAGGTGGGTAAGGCAGTTGTCAACACCCTTTCATTCACTTGAATTCAGTGATTCAAATTGCCTTTTCGCTTATCAAGATTAAACAGGGTTCTGACGCCTAACACATCTGCCACTACACGAACATTGAAGATCTCCAAACTGCATAGGCTGAGTACAATCGCAAGCGTATCGATTACCTACGCTAGGACAAGTATGCCGAACAGACTTAGGAAGATGTCAGCGCTGCGAGTACTGCCTGGTGACTGGCAGAAAAACAAATGTCCCAAAAGTGTTATTGGAATTAAAAAGCACTGGTAGACTGCTAAACATGTTAAAATCGCAGAATGCGAGATACTAAGCTTCTCGTGTGATACACATACAAGTATGCGCTGACCGTTGTTGAAGTCGCCGCCGTTAGAGGTGAGCATCTTCGGTCATGTTAAGGTTAGGACCGTCGCTTTCGATGCTCAGCAGCAGACGGTAAGTGTATGTGTACAGCAAGTTCGCCTCCTTACCGTATCGCACGTATCTAATATAGTAAAGTCGCACACCAGATACTTATTGACCACCTGTCGTGTATAGGAGGGAAGGTTTAGCTTTAGGTTGGCCTTCGTCGAATGTACAGCAACACAGATGCCGCCAAGGAGCTTTCATGAATGGAAATCCGTGTTGGCACTCAGACATCGCAAGTTATTTTACTCGCCTCTAGGCCTCAAATTATCTACACGAGTTCGCTTTCTTAGTTTTTCCGCTGTCTTCCCGAAGACCCTCTTGTTGGCCAGTTTAAACAAGTCTTTTTTAAAACACCGGCTTCGTCTTACTTTGTAGGTCCGTAATTAGTTGTACATATGGTGCTATTCACGCACTTAGGGTTGAGCTGCATCAGTCGATAAAGCTTGGTGACGGACATTCACAGCTTAGTATAGAGGTGAAGGTTTCTGTCATGAACCATACAGTCCTCATTTTGCGGAGAACTAGCTTCATGCAGTCTGCTTAGACAATCCTCTAGAATGCTCAGTAGTAGATGATAATAAGGATTCTGGCTCAAGGACTATATCCCCATGTGCCAGAGACTCTCATTAAGTACGATTTCCCTATCCCAGAGACTCCCATCCATCCCTCTCCCAACAACTATACTTTTTTTTCCACCGCAAGAGGATTCTGGCTCAAGGACCCTATCTCCAACAAGACCGCCCCGTCCCATCGACACGGAGCAGGGTTTGATTTTATTTATAAAATTTAGATAAAATTTTATTTCCAACTGTTTTGCACTTCGAGATTATTTTTAAAGTTTAGATAAAATTTCATACCTCATCACCGATTATCAGCGTTTCAACTGTTGAAATTAAAAATATTTCATCATCACGACAATAAAGACTAAACTTTATTCAACCGCTTACACAACGACGACACTCAAATAAATCTTTCATTTCTAGTTTATTAAGAGGATATTTTTTGTCAACAGAAAATACTTTTGATCGATCAAGATCAATGGTAAGTTTAGTATATTTTTGTTGACAGATTGGTTCATGAAAGTTGTTAAATCCTTCTGACAATTTCTGGCTCAATTTTTCAAGATAATTAAAATACTCGCTGTTACCAGATTTGATAAGTGAAAGTTTTAGCCTGTCACGGCCACTGAAACACATTCCTGACGTTTCATTGTTAATTTCAACTGTCAACTGTTTACCGTCCATCGTTAGATATTTGATCTTGCTATTATTGCTACGTGTCACTGTCAAATTTTCAAACATTATTTTTATTGTTCACACAAAATTTCATACCCTAGTCATCAAGTATAGATTTATCGTCGGCGACTTTATCGCTGCCGTCAGATGAAAAGATAATATCAAGTATAGATTTATCATCACAACGATATCCAAGTGCAAACGTATCTATTCCGTTTTCGCATTAACGTTTGTCATCGAAGTTACTTAATCCACGTTTGATAATAACATCTGTTTCAAGTTTATGGTGATATGTTCGAATAGCCATTGCTCTTATAAAACTAACGCCACCGTCAAGTGCGTAATCATCAAACCTAATAGATTTTTTTAGCAAAATCGCGAGGTAAACCTTTTGCTTTTTTTTTTTGTTATTTTATTATTGTCCAGCAACACAGCATACATTTTACTCCGCAGTCCAATTAAGTATTTGATGATGAGGGATTTCATTTCATCCTTAAATTTACCAATAACCTTTTCATTTGTATCATCATGAAATTTACTATCGCCAGGATAATCGGAAAGATCAAACAGATGTCGGTTATCAAAAATATCTTGATACACATCCTCAGTCTCTATTTCATAAACAAGCGAGTCAGTATCTGTAAACAATAGTTTACTTGACGGCCACTGCTTCTTAACATAAATCGGCTTATGAAGCTTTAAATTTGTTTTTCGTCGCTGTATCGCGACAAGATTTTCATTAAAAATTTGCATACTGACAAAATCATCACCTGATACAAGTTTGTTTCGGCGGTTGATATCATTAACTAGCTCGATGTTTACTCGCTTTCTAATATTTTCCATTATCTTACCAAAGACGGAGTTGTTCATAAGCTTAAAGACGTTTTTCTCGAAATCGGTTTTAGCTACAGCTCTACTTGACGTGTTTGAGCTAATAAAACCTCTCATCCAAGGCGACTGATTAAATTTTATCACTCTATGAACTTTCCTCAACACATGACCAGCATCTACCGCTTGTTTTAAAACTTTGTAATGCAAAACATAATTTCGCGTATCAAGTAAATTTGAGACTAGCTTTTTACCATAGAATTTTGTCTTGGTGATGAAAATTGTTACGTGTAGGCTCGTACAAAAGTAACAAAAGAAAAGAGTGAAGCCAACAAGCTTTGTATAGTTTAACAAAATAATTTATTTCCCTAGAAAACAAGGTAAAATATGAAATAGGACTTACGGTTTGTGAATATAATCCAAAAATTAATCCTAGAATTGACAAATATAAGTCCCATCACTAAACAGTTCTAATTGAATCCAGGTTCGAATCTCGATGAAGTTC
Organism: Megalonaias nervosa; assembly: GCA_016617855.1. NCBI lineage: Eukaryota > Metazoa > Mollusca > Bivalvia > Unionida > Unionidae > Megalonaias > Megalonaias nervosa. The sequence continues at coordinate 38,747 of JAECUM010004191.1, read as the reverse complement.
CAATATGGAAGGCGATGACGTCAGATGAGGTCGTTGTACTGATGGCAACAGTTCCTCGTTGAATCACAATTTATAATGTTCCCGTTTAGAATTCCAGAATAAATTTATACTAAATGTCTTTGTCCCAGAATTTTTATAAAGAAGAGCACTTGTGTGTTTTCTAGAGAATATAAATTATTAAATCCACAAAATAGAAGAAGTCTAAATCAACTGGCATCAACATAAAAAAACACCTTGAGCTCTAAAGGTGTAAAGTACGACTATCAAATCTACTAGAAAACGTCTGTTTTAACCCACGATTTTAGATCACATGTGGCTCACGTGACCGGGCTACGTGACCACTAATTTGAACAGTGCAGTAAAATAAAAATACCATTTAGCACGTAGCTTAAAATAGCCTTATCTAAGAATCAGATTCTCACGCTGAAAATAAATAAAAAAGAAAGGCTGTTTACAACTTAGCTAACACGTGGGATGAACATGACCTTGGTAATAGCCAATCGTTTTCGCTCAGTGTTTACAAGCGTCTGAACCAAGGTGAGCTAAAAATAGTGATAAAGTAATATTTTGCATTCTAATCAGGTCAAAACAGAAGACTGAATTTTTTCAAAAATATTTAATCCCGTGAAAATTATCATTACAATAAAATGTAATGAAACAAAAATAAAAAAAAAATTAAAACTAACAAACAAGCAACTTAATTACATATACGTAACACAATGCTTTTGTTCCTTAGATAACAAACTATAATCTATCATCATTGATTCCGCACAAAACAGATAATCGTCATGTAAATCATGCATCGAAGCAGGATAATCGAGGTCAACTTCAACGAAATGCAAAACATCGTCAGGTACCTTTTTTATGTTTCCATGAGAAATTGATCAGGTGTAATCCAACGAAATCCACCAAATGGAATTGGTTCTGACATTGCAGAATCATACAAATTATTTGCGTCTTTGTAAATAATATACTTCGATGGAAGCTCATGATTATAATCTTTCATGTACTTACTGTTTGCATCCGAATACGTTTTTGTTATCACGCAAATGCCGCCTCGGATACCTTTTTCCATAAAGTTAAACATGTCAACGTCCATCAATAATTCTAGCTCGATTTTGCTAAACTTTAACAAAGCACCCAAAGATAACCCAGGAGCAGAGTATTACCAACAGGGATCTAGTCCATAATTGTGATAGCTTACTCGACGAAAACTTTCGGACACATCCGCAAGCAATAGCACATCTGTTTTCAAATATAAATCATGATAATCGCCAAATATTTTGCAATCGAATTCTTTCCAAATATTTTGTGCATAATTATACTCGTCATCGGTTATACTTTCATTTTTAGCTGTGACTAAAATTTATCTTTGTCAGGTAAAGAAGTTTCATCAAATTTACTCCAATGATCGAGGTACCCGTATGGAAATGCTCCTTTTTTGTTAACAAGTTTGCTTGATTACTAAAACAATCTTGTAGGTTTTAAAACTCACTACAACCTTTTACCAGCTCATCTTACGATGCTGCCATAAACTGTAGGCTGTTGAGGAAACACAACTTACCTAAAGTAACTGACATATACTTTTCAAAATTATTTGGATTACACTTGATTATATTATCGAGTTTTAAACGAGACGTTATATCAGGATCACCAAAAGCTTCTACGATAATGTGACTGTTATATCCTCGGAAATTGTGAAGAACAACTGGAATAAAATCTTGAGCATGAAATTTTAGATTACACTTATCATGAGCCGCTCCACGATATTGCCCGCTCAAATGACAATGATCACGTACTTTTTTATTACCAGGTTCTATGTCATAGGATTTTTCGCAGATGTGACAAAATTCCCTTTTTCGTGATCAGATTCTTCTTGAGATGTCATTTTTATCATTGGAACGATTCTTTTTAAACGATTAAATATATCATCAACTTCGCTAATCAACTGCTTGAGAAGCCAAACAGCTGGATCTTTACCGCGATATAATTTAATTGTTTGGATAAACTAGGATCAATACAATAAACTATTTTATACGCTACTACGCATGGAATATGGTTTTGAATTTTTCTTGTACTCGACTGGTTAGGGTTATTTTCAGCGCCAGGCACAGGCTAAAGTAAACACTCGAAGTCGGCGTATACAACGAAAGGTATCTTTAGCTTATGATTATGATTAACAAACGGAAGAATTTTTTTTATCCTCACCTGGCATTGTTATTCGTTGTACATTATTAGAGTACCGTAGATGCTTTTGTGATTTTTCATTGTCAGAACAGCCGTGTAAACAACGATAGCAAAAGTACTACTTATTTTTATATTTGTTATACTGTTTACCAACTAGTCCGCTGAAGATTTTGATTCATACGTAATGATTTTTATAAAACAATAAGGTTATTGTCGATTGCGAGGCTGTTTCAGAAATATATCTTGGATAAACATTTTCATGCTCGTCAAAACCAAATACGTTAACTGAAATATTAGTTTGTTTTTCAAACTTCGGTATTTGATTTTCCGCAACTGGGAAGTTAATACCAGTAAAATTTAATTTTGTAACGTGACTAAAATATTTGTCAACGCAATCAGCATTTTTTTTTTTCTGCTGGAAACATCGCAGAAAGAATGGCCCACTGGAAGCATTTGTTATCAAAGTTTTTTAAGTTTATACAGCATTTTTTATTTTTTATTTTTTGTGACAGGCCAATATACCCAGCGCTATTAGTGCCGCTACCGCGTAATACGCTATATTTCATTGTGTGAAATAAAATTTCAGTAATCATCTCAAACTTACACCCAGAACCTGATTCGGTGAATTCTTCTATCTTTGTCTAAATTTCCTGGTGTATTTCATCAGCCAGCGATGAAAGATTAGTTCCAAGCAAAGCACGCTTCAATTTTGCGTTAATGAAAGGAGCTGTAATTTCCTCGTCAGTCGACTCTTCTGTCACATGTAATTTAGAAAAAATAACGTGATACTGCACTAGAATTTTTAAACCCTTATGTTTTTCAAGTTCGCGTGTTATAGTTGGTTCTAACAAATGATAAAGATTTGTTGCGGTAGAGTTTGCTAAAACCATTTGTTTATCAAATCGATAGCTGTTATCAAATCCAGCAAAAGCGGTAGCTATTTTTTTATAGGTTCTTCTATAAGGCTCTGTTTCGCTATGTCACGTAACTCCAGCATTGTTATATAATATACTATCAAATCTCTAATTTATTGTTCAAACAGATAGCTCACTGGTCGAAGGGCTAGTCAAATAATCAATTAGAGATATACATTGCTTATAGTATAATGACACAAAATTTAATGATTACGAACGCAAGCGAGCAGGAGTATTATTACGTTCACCCCAAGTAAAACATGTACGCGGGAAATATGTTGGGGTCGGTGATACACATTAAATACGATCAACCGTTCGGTAAAGCAACACCAGCTGGTTTTAAGATCAGCGTAAAAGGCGATAATGCCGAGCGAGTCGAAAGTTTTAGGACAGATTTTATTTACACATTGTTTTGTGATGAAATTCCAGAAGGGAGGCGAGTATATCATGTAAATGGCGCAGTTGCTGATGATAATATTGAGAACTTGTCATTACAAGATGAATTTCAACCTCATCCCGTGTTTGATTTATATGAGGCATCTGACAAAGGAATCATTCGAAGAAGAAAAACTAAAACAATTGTTGGTATTATGAACAATATGGGGTATTTGATGATAACGGTACGTGGTAGTAAAACGGATAGGTTTAGTTATTATAGCCATAGATTTGTTTATAAAACGTTTAACGGACCTATTCCAGATGGTTTATTAATAAACCACATCAACAATATTAAAACAGATAATCGTCTAGAAAACTTGGATCTAGTCACGTCAAAAGAAAATAGCAGACGAGGACGAGGTGGTAGCATTAATTTTAGATGACCGGCAAAACCTGTTGTTTCGTTTAATCTCGAAACAGATCAGGAGCTAGAATTTCCTTCAATATCAGCTGCGGCAAGATATTGTGATATTAATCATAGAGCAATAAAATATGTCGCAGATGGAATAACAAGATCTCTTTCTCAAGCAAACACAATGCTTGGATCATCTTTCAATGCAACGATAACTAAATTTATTGTAGCATTTTAGTACGCTCATCTCGACTAATACAGGTATGACACCACAACACGATAGCTTCTCTATCATACACTACACTAATTTTTTTATCGTTATATAATTGTCTTTTTTCAATGTCGGTCAATAAAATTTTATCGCTTCCACCGCGAAACAAAAACAAATTAACTGAGAAATTTTTTTTCGCCCGCTAATACTTTTTTTTTTTTACAGCATCTTTGAGAGCATTGGAGTTATTAACCCTAACATGCTCAATATATCTTATCTTGTCCATCGTTATATTATTTAAAGCTATGTAAAATTATATAATGAGCCTCTTGGAAAGATTAAAGTATATCTATAATACATTAGTTGCTAACGTCGACGAAGATGACACAAACGTCAACGAAACTGATGCCAACGTCAACAACGAAGTTGTTGGTGTCGACGATGATGTTATTGAAGATGGTGCCAACGATGATACCGCAACAACCTTGTGGGACAAAAAAAATTATGGAAGACCGACAACTGGTCGATATAATGTAAAATATCATATCATAATTTTTTTTTTGAAATTTAATTTTACAGTGAAATCAATGGTTTTGGCGGCTCATAAAGCCGTTCTTGAACATCAAAATTCCAGACCGACACAAAAATATAAAATTCGATTTTATATTTGTCAAGATATTTAATCTGATGACAATCTCTGATGATCGCCGACGATATCTAATATCGTTATGTAAACCTGTAAAATGCAAATCAGTATTACGTATGTACGAGGAAATTTACAAAAACATTATTACCCAGCATTTAACTCTTTGGTTGGTATCCAACTATTAAATTTATCGCTATATCCGCGCACTTAACGAGGCTTTTATCGCCATGCTTTGTGATTACGCGTTCGATAACAAAAACATCTTGTTCAGTTTTCTGTAGTTGTTGTTCGTAAAAACTACCAGTTATGGGTTCCCCGGCTAGATCCTTTAGCGCGTACGTTACAGGTATTATTAAAAGTACTTTATCAATGACAAATACTTCTTCACTCCAGTTCGGAGTAAATCCTTTTTCAAATATTTTTTTTGTTAATGAGATTCTAACTCTATCGCCGACTTTAAATTTATGTCTGCGGTACATGTTTTCGTTTGCAAGAATCGGATTTTTAATCGCGACGTTTGGTGACATTTTGATAGTTCGATGTTTTGTGTTATTGTATTTATCAACGGTCTGTGGAAGATCATCAGCATACCTGTTCTGGTTTTTAGCTGTCAAATGTTTATGTATCAACTCGTATAGTATTAAATCTTTCGACGACAACGCTTTTTCCTTCGTTTCCCGTAATATATTTTTTATGCTATTCTGTTCCAAAAACTGCTCAAATTTTTTATTAAAAATCTCTGCTCCGTGATCGGTCCAAATTTTATTCGGTTTTCTTCCTGCACTTGTTATTGCTTGTTTTAACGCACCAGTTATCGATGTTCCTGTCTTACCTGAAACGGGTACACTAAACGCGTATTTGCTAAAAACATCAATAACGTTAAAGAGATACTTCTTATTATCCTTAAATTGAGCAAGATTTGAGACATCTACCAAATCTGTTGCCCAGATATCATCAACGGCATTCGCGACAACCATACGTCGCGGAAACTTTGGGTTTTTTTTAGGTTTGTTAACCTCTGATGCCAGGTCATCATATAATTCTTCTCCGAGTCAGAGTTTATATTTTGTTTCGATTAATCCTTGAACCAACCTTCCGTCAAATCTCTCTTGCAGATTTATAGGTTTCATATCTTTAAATTCATCTAGCATTACCTTATCACAGTCTGATGTCTAGTTCTCTACACGAACGTTATCAGTACGCTCTATATCACGATAACAGCTGTCGTGACGCATTGCTATTGCATCATCTCGATTATAAGGCTCTTGTCCTGGTAATGGATTATCATTTTCATCTAGTTGTGTATCTAGTGGATTATATGGCCCAGTGTATTTGTGACCTGGTAATGTCCAACCTCCACTCGATTTTGTTAACTTACCGATGATTTTACGTATTTCCATCCCAGAGCCAATTACTTTTCGGCGATTGCAGGATTGACAATACGCAACAATTTTATCTTGTTCTATGCAAGATCTTTATCACAACCACAATTACAACTTCGACTCATTACTATTTTAATCATGGACTAAAATAACTCTATTCACACCCGAACCTAATTCCATCGGCTTTGCCAACGATGAAATCGTCGAAGAAATAAACACACTTTTTATTCTACCGCAACCAGTACAAATGCCTTTTAACATCGTTCTGTTATTTTTTGTTTTTTTCCCTTTTTCGTCTTTGTTAGGCGTTTTAGTTTTACATTTTAAGCAATACGTTATAATTTTCGACATGTTATATTCAATTTTCACATAAAATTTATTGCTATGTTGTCGTTGTTTTTGCTCGGGTGCTTGTCAAATTGCAAAATAAATTTTAAAAAATCGTGATCTCCGGAGTTTTCACTTCGAAGCTTTTCACTTCGGGACATTTGTTTGATAAACATGATACAATAATAACCACAAGCTGATGTTCCAACCGGCTGTCCTTGATTAGACGAATAATTTATTTTTTTAAAACTTTTTAAAAATATATATTTTTATAAGATCACTTGGAGGAAGTCCGAACAAATCGAAATAATTATTGTCGTAAACAGCAACCATATGCGTCCCAGATCCATCACTGAAGTTTTGTATCTTAATGATACACGAACCATCTGCTGCTACGTTATCAAGTTCATCTTTGGAAAAAATTCCACGAAATCCGTTTTTAATGACTTTGTCATCGGATTTTAATTTTTCAAGTATATCAAAATTACTCAACGGCGCCTGGTCCCTAGTAGTGTCATTCCGAGTCCGATTCCTAGTAGATTCGGAAGCAGACTTCCCGCTAGTCCCGCTAAAAGTGGAGCAATTGGAATAAATCCTTGTTTTGTTTTCCTTGGCGACTTCGACTTTTTCGTTGTTTTCTTTTTTTTTAGTTGGCATTATATTATTTACTGTTACATAAAACTACATCACTGACGATAGAGCTTTTTGATACCATCTACAGAGACCGCATTTTTAGTTGCTCCTGATACTGCCCTTGATGCTGCTGCTAGTCCCAGTGTTCCTAGCACAGGTAAAATCTTTGGCATTGCGCTAGCTATTACAGAATGTGCTGGTCCAAGAAATCCGCCATGTTTTGACATCGCTGTTACTTGTGAAACAGATAGTTTAAGAACAAACGGTTTTCCTTTCGATCGCTTTGCAATCAAGTTTATCGATTTGTTGTTGCGTTAACATTACTTTAACTGCTGTTTTATTTAAAGTCGCCGGAGATATCATTAAAGAAACAGAACGGCGTTTAGCAACCGCTGCTGATAATTTTTCAACTTGACCGGGAGTTAAGTATATTTCTCAATCTGTGTACTCGGTTTTCATTATATCAAGGTTGTTAGATTAAACTTGTACAGTCTTTCTTCCTTTAGTGGCGTCAATTGCCAAGAATCTATCGCTGATGACTAGAGCATATACGTTATACTGCGCAGCCGGAACGACATCAAACGTCGAAGTAACTTCAATATCAACTGTAGATCCTATAGGTCGTTCGGATTGTTTTGATACCTCGAAGTAAAAGATTGGGTATAGCGATCGAAATACTTCGACAGATATTTGGCTTCCACTATCAGCGTCCTGATATTTTTGTATTGCTTCCATGAGGTACATGTAAGCTCGTGTAACATTTCTTGTTTCATCATCAGCAAAGTTATATTCCATTGCTCATTCGGGATATTGTTTCAAATTCATCCAAACAAATATTCGCCTGATATCTGGGTTATCAAATACGGAATTATTCATTTCTAGATCACCACGACGCGCCTGTGGTTGAAATACAACAAATAAGTGTCGCGGTAATTGTTCGCTGGGAGCGGTTGTAACAGGCCACGTGTAATCAGTTGTATTAGGAATTGCTGTTTGATAAATTTTGTTCTGCTGGAAATATATCATTTTTGTCCAAGCGGTCAACGTCGACTCGATTTTCATCATCTTACTTGTCGATTAAACAATTCGTGGCATCCATTACGCAAATTTTGTAATAACAAACTGTTCTTCAGCTACTCCATCAGCATGCATTATACAATCGTTTTGTTCTGCCCGATCCAAAATAAGAGTATGTTTTAGTCCTCGGAAAACTTTGTTGTGATCGTGAGAAAATCCAAATATTGGGCTCAACGGAAACATCATTGTTATTTGGCGAGATTCTGCGGAAACGCTTTTCGTTTGGCATATCCTTCGTTATATTGCTGTTGTATTCTTGTGACCGCTAATCTTATTGAATCACCTATCTCAGCTGCATCATTAGCAGCTGGATTGGCGATTAGATTATTGTTATCTGGAGCGGGAGCACCAGCACCAGTACGGAATTCGCTTGAAACAGCTGCCCCGAATGAAGTATCTTTAAACCACATCATATGTGTGGCAACTGATATCGAGTAATCATCGCTGAACGAGACGATGTTAAGTATTGTACTTACTACTGGCAAGTGCATCGAGATGTCTTCCACGGTTTGATTGGCCAACTGGTATTTAGCACTTCTAAATAAATTCTAACCGTTATTGACAAGCACAATTTCTGTACCAGTTGAAATATTACCGCCAAGTGCTGTTAACACTTGACCACGTACTTCTAACGCCGCCTTATGCGGCAATAAAAACACATCCTCATCTCTTGTGTTAAAATTTCTAACTCCAACCTTATTTGATTCATTTGAGTTTTCATTGAGATACTCGACGTATTCGAATTCTGTTACAGTATCGTCAGTATCATGTTCTTCGGCAAGATCAAGATAATTTTTAGCTGACATTATTATTTTTTTATAATAGCCACACAAAATTGTAACGATTAAAATGCAGCAGGAGTCATTGGCTTCGTTTTCTTTACAAGTTGACGTACTATTTCTTCACCACGCGGTGATAATACTTTTTTTTTGTTGTAGCTATCATAGCTCGTGCTGTTTCTTTTGTTGATGCAATATTTGATATTAATTGTTTTATTTCCGATGCCGAAGGCGTTGGTGCAACACCTTTGGTGTCGCTTTTAAATTTATCGGCGATTTTTTGTCCGACTGCAGTGCCAGCCGCAGTTGCAAAAGAATTACCTGCGTCAAATGCAATTGGTGCTACTTTATGCGCTATTCCTGGTACATTCTCAGCAATTGTTGTAAATATATTTTCAAAAAATCCACCTAAGATTTTTCTTCTATAAATTTTTCTTCGTCTCATCTTGTTATAAAATGTAGGTTTACAAAATTGATCGTACAACAACTTCAACAACTATGTCATTGCAACGACTTCAACAACTATGTTGTTGCGCGTAGGTGTAAGTAACAGGTGACAATTTCATTGTTAAGATCTATTTCTCGCTCAGATTGATATGTTAGTTGCATTGTTATAGTCGTTATTTGATTTTCAAGATTAATCGGATAGTATTTTAATTGTCTAAGAGTAATTTGCATTAGTGATCCTGGAGGAACATCTGGTGAAAAACAATAAATAGTTTGACCTTGATTCCCTAACGCAGAATAAGATCCTAGTGCAATAGAACAATTGATTAAAATTGTATTTACTTCTGTTATGTTAACTGGTAAATCTCCATCATACGATATACTTTGTTCTGCAACACTGCCATATTGTTGGTTTTTAAATCCTATCAACGATGCAGTACTAGTGGCTGGTGAAAAATCGATTATCAAATTATTTTTTAACGTGATTCTAGCTCGTAGTATATTATAGTTCGGAGTTAACTCAAAATTGTTCGCCGCGGCTCCATTTTTTAAATTTGTTCTTTTATCGTTTTATTGAGATCAGTTATGTTATACGCTCCTTGAGGTATTTTGACTGTTACCCACGCGCCAGGATTAAATGTAAAGTCGTAGTTGACGTTTGTTTTTACATTTGCCACAAAATGTCACATCGTAGCAGAAATTAATCCAATTTCGTATTGTTTATTTAGATCTAGTTCTATTGGTGGATTGTAATAGACAGAAAAGTTTGCGCTGTTTCTTGTTGTTTGCGATGAATCGAGTAATAATGTCGTTGATGTTAGTGACATTATATTAATGTTGTTAGATTATTTTATGCGATAAGATCACTGTGTAAAATTTGGTACTCGGATGATGTTAGTAATCCACTCGATCTAAGATGATCTAATATATCAACAATTTCGTTGTCGATTTCAGTGCTTTCATCACCAGCTTCTTTCGATGATATCAACAACATAAGTCGGTCAACTATTTCAGCGGTGGATGCAAAAACTTTAATGCCAGAACCGGTTGTTTCTATTTCCTCTGGTAATCTTCTGTCTCGTTCGCTTTCATACTAATCAAACAGTCTTTGAAAGGCCACGATTTACCATAATCTCCTGGTCTATTTCGATACTGTGTAGCTGTTTTAAGCATTACGTCAACAATAATTCCTTCTCTTATAGTATCATATGTTTTTAATAAATTCCTTTCATCTTTAATTTGTTTATTTCTTTATCAGCATATGAACCAGTTTCAATAATTTTTTCTAATTTTCTGTTAAATCTTTATATTTTTCTGCTGGCCAATTTCGAATATTGCCAATGTCTTTGATATTATGTTTATTTATAAAATTATTATATTCTTCATCTAATATTTTAACACGTGCATTTATTCTATAAAATCTTATCTGATTTTCGATAGGCATTATTTATACGGTAGCTTCAATTATTCTTTTCTGTTCCTCAGCTAATTTCTTAGTTTGTTCTGGCAAATTTTCTATATATCTCTTTAACTCGGCTGAATTGTCTGTCATTTGTGCAATAGCGCGTTGAAGCATAAGAGGATTGTTCATTAATCTGTCAAGTTCAGCCTGCCGTGCAACAGGATCAGCAATATTTCTAACAAGTTCCTCTACAATTGTTTTAGTTTCTTCTTTCGATCTTTCTCCTAGTAAACCTAACAACCCTTTTTCTTTCATTTTTTCTAGTTCTTCCGTAGACAATGTTGATATTTCTGGTTGTTTGCTAAGTACTGCTTCAGTAACCGGCTTAAACAATTTGGTGGTTTCTTCTTCTGCAACGCGTTCTCCACTCCGAACTTCTTGCACTATTTTCTTAAAAGCAGCTCGAGTTTCAGCAAATTTCGTTAGTAGTTCAATTCTTTCTTGATGTTTATCCATCTGTTATTTTTATACGCTTTATAAAAGTCACTTAGATAAACACATTAATACAACAACGAAACATTTTAGTTGGATCACGCTCTAGTTTATCAAATAAAAATAAATTGTATTTGTCTATGGTTGCTTGATGATATAATTCAAGAAATTTATCTTTTGTTACATCACCGCATTGCTCGTTTGCAATATTTCTTACATCAATATTATCTAGTCCAGGAAACAGTATAAAACATCCCGTATTTCGCCGAATAAATCTGTCGACGTTATAAAACCCTTGAGAATGATAAATTGAAGTACATCTTTTGTTACGTGATAATGAAAATTAAGATTTAATCTTGTTCATCTCCTCGTTGTTTAGAGGGATATCATCAAACACAATTATTTTATGTTCGGACGAATCAAGTTCATCGACGGGAATTAAATCTTCCGGTTGTTTTATTAAAAATATATCATCAACAGCTCCAAGTTCATCACGAGTTTATTGTTATATTCGCTTAATAGCTTGTATTTGTCCTCCTGCGGATTAATTGTGTAAATAAACACATGATCGTAGTTAAAGTTATCGCTGAGCAAAAAGATTCAATAGTAGATTTGTTTTACCTGATCCTGTGCGACCAACAATAAGATAATGACAATCTGGAAGTTCGTTGTTAGGTTTATGCTTGATTAATAGTTCGGTATCAAAATTTAATATCGTTGGTTGCGTCATTGTTGTTGTTATATAATTTTATGTTATACAATTTACATAATATGAGTTATTACACAAAGTTTGGAATAACGCCCACCGATGACGAACCATCAACAATAACTACTGATATGTTATCGTTTGTCAAAACAACCGGCAAAACAATGACAAGTAATTTATTGAAGTCCAATCAACGAGTGCTTGGTTTAGAAGTAGATTATCCACCACCAAATGTTGATCTTACTCAAGCGGTGAGTTACTCACAACTAAAACTGATTGACAATAACAAACTATCATTGACAGGAGGGACTTTAAGCGGTAACTTAGATATGTCAGGAAAAAAAAATTATAAATTTGGAGACCGCTTATCCGACAGCAAACTTAAATCAAACACAAGCGGTGAGTTAGTTACAGCTATGTGGATAACAACAAGCTTGATGAATTTAAAACTAAAACTGTTTACAACAGAGCTAACACGTGGGCTGAACATGACCTTGTCAATGACCGATCATTTTCACTTAGTGTTTACAAAATCGGAACCAAGGTCAAGAGCTAGGTCAGCTAAAAATACAATGTAGCAATCATTTTGCGTTTTAATCAGACTAAAAGAACTGAACTAAATTTACTAGGAAAAATGTCAAATCCAGTAAAAATATTATCCTTACAACAAAATGTAATGAAATAAAAATAAAGTAAAAGAGAATTTAAAACCAACACACAAGAAATTTAATTACATATAGGTAACAATAAATAATCTTTTTCGCGTTAGGTATATGCAAGGACCACAACTCTGAGAAGCAATGAACGACTTTGATATCATAAACAGAGACTGTCATCCTGATGATTGTCTAGAAGAACAAAACAAAGTTGAAATCTTGCTGAAAAAAATATTGTTTGAGCTTGACAAGGAAAATATTGATACAATAATACTATCAAATCTAATGAAAGCACGAGCTAATGGTGGAAGAGCGCAGGAGGAAAAACGAATGAACGAAAATCATGATCGTCTCAACAAACTAGCGGAATCTAAAAAGAATACTTTTATTAAGAAACGAAAAATTATACAATAGTTTTTCAAAGCGAGCAAGTAAACCCTAGTTAAAAACGCCACTTTAACAGTGAATACAACGTTGATTTTTAAGGTGTACTCAAACGCAATTCTATCAATGATACGTAAAAAACCAGAATTTGATCTGCTTATTATTAACAAATCTCTAGGGATAACCAAAGATCATAACGATGAAATTAATAATTTCAGTGATGTTGAGCAAGAAACGTTTTTTGAAGAAGTCGAGCAAACAAGGTTGGAAGAAAAGATTGATTCTTACTAGGACATAAGTGAAGAATACGATGTTCGACTTCCACCGCTTCAACGCTCCCGACAACTGTCAATACGAAATTATTACAGCGAAATCGCGAAAATACTCACGAAACCAAATGAAATATTAATGTTGATAGTAGCTTCTGTTATTGGTCTTCGCACAAATGAACGAGACAGACTCCGAAAAGTAATGCTAATAAATTTTATAGTCGCATACTCAATTAGCAGACAACATCTTGTCCTCAAAATTTTTGCGTTGGTTAAAATTAGCCTAATACTCGGGTTTATTGATGAAACAGAAAGAGAATGCGGTAATTTGGTAAATAAAATAGATTTGTATGAACGTGAAGTAGAAAACACGTTTGATTACTACAGTTGGTTACAAGAAAAATGAGGTATTAACAGATGAACGATATAAGGATACTTCGTCTGATGTTTATGACAAGTATAGAGATTTTATAGCTGATCCTAACAATAATAAGTTCCGTGAGTTTCTTGATTCAATTGTTTGTACTAGAACTTTTAATATTGTATAAATAATTGTAGACAAATATTGTATAATGAAAAAACAGATCATTGATTTCAATCATATTTCAGAAGAAATTCCAAAACAAGATGTGGACGCACTAATGCAATATTATAAATTTATCATAAAAATCTTTGGTGTGTAAAACAATGTTGCATGTATTATGTTAGAATACTTCGATTAATATCATATTTATCACTGCTAATGACTTGCTCTGGTATAATCTCAAGTGGAGCATCATTAAACCCATTTTTGTTAATAATATCCCGTGTTGGTGTTTCTCTTGCAACAGTGTGTAAAAAAATTGAGCCTCGACTTGAGACTAAAATAAATGCCTGCAAAACAGCAAGTATCACTTATAAAAAATTATTTGATCAGATACGATATTATTTGCGAGGCGTAAAATTTGATATGGACGATTTAATACGCGAGTTTCGTATTATTGACAGTATGTTAACAGATATTCTACCAATGAGAGTTAGCAAGTATGATGAAGATTATCAAAAACGTATGGTGATGATAGGGTATGAAATTATATCTTAACTTTAAAAATAATCTCAAAGTGCAAAGCAGTTCGAAATAAAATTTTATCTAAACTTTATAAATAAAATCAAACCCTGCTCCGTGTCGATGGGACGGGGCGGTCTTGTTGGAGATAGGGTCCTTGAGCCAGAATCCTCTTGTGGTGGAAAAAAAGTATAGTTGTTGGGAGAGGGATGGATGGTAGTCTCTGGGATAGGAAATCGTACTTAATGAGAGTCTCTGGCACATGGGGATATAGTCTTGAGCCAGAATCCTTATTATCATCTTCTACTCGCTCGTTGCCTCATTGGCCAAAGAATAGCTGCCGCGCGGGTCATGATGCTCTTCAGGATAATCAAGGTCAGCTAAATGAATGGTACCTTGAGTGCAGTAGCTAGCACTGTCGTTTCAACTTCTTGCTCTCAGGATATAGCTATTGAGGATCTGTTGACCCAAGTAAACTCATATTTATTAGAGACTTTGCAAGAAATTTGTATGAATGTACTAAAACAAAACTGATTAAATGTACAGAACACTGTGCTTAAAGAAGGACATAAAATAATAAAACAAAACACTGGTTAAATGTACTGGACACTGTGCTTAAAGATGTACGTAAAGTAGTTATACAAAACTTGTTAAATGTATAGGACACCGTTCTCAAAGATGTGCATAAAAAAGAGAAGTTTGAATACAAGATAATAACACCGAATATAATTTTTAAATTGTATCAAAATTTCTTTGCCAGTATGACAATCATCTAATTTCAAAATTAAATCAGTGTGCATTTTCCAATGATCCGATTAGGTAGTGACAGTTTTTGTTTATAAACAAGACAGATGTCTACTAGCCACCCTCACTTTTGACAATTGTTATAAAATATGTCATGTAATAGCTTTCATTCGAATACCTTGCATATTTAAAAGAATTAAAATGAATGCATTAATTTTAAAATGTTTTGCTGTGTATGTTTTTATTGGCTTCCAAAAACTGTACTTTGATCGTTTATTTGTGCGTAAGGCCTACCTCAACATTGCGTATGTATGTATGTATGTGTGTGTATGCATGCATGTATGTATGTATGTATGTGTGTGTGTGTGTGTGTGTGTGTGTGTGTGTGTGTGTGTGTGTGTGTGTGTATGTATGTATGCATGTATGTATGTATGTATGTATGCAGGTAGGTAGGTGGGAAGGTAGGTATTTCATAAGCCTTTACAATGATGTTTCATAAAGTTACAACAAGAAGCAAGAGCGAACCTGGATAGAATCGAATTGCGACAATAGCCATTATCATGTTCAAAAGACGTGACTTTTAAGTTCAAATCGTACGAACCATAGCAGAAGGGTTGATTTTCAAAGTGTAATCACAAATCAAAATTTGATTTATGTAATAGAAATATACAAAAGAAGTTTATTAAAGTCTTGATACAACACAAACAAAATCTTCGGCATTGACAACTGGAAACGAATGTATAATTCATGCCACAAAGTCAAGAGTTTGTTGAGGAGTTATGTCGAAAAGGTTAATACATCTTGTCTTATTAGTGAAACAATCCTTAATTACGTCAGATTTAAGAAACTCAATAAATATTTTCAGTCTCGTACTAGCAAAAATTCACAAACCTGGAATGTAAAAAAATCATATAATTAAAGTCCTTGAAAATTTAACACTCATTTCAAATGTTCTGTATTGTCATAAAAAAGAGCGTTAGAAAATGAAATTATCGGTAATTTAAACCAGAAAAGATAGGAGGGAGATATTCTGAAGCCTTTTCATTAAACATATGCTCTAAAAAGATAGCACCAACTTATGTTATATGATTCTGCTGTGCGCTTCCAAAACTTAGTCGACTGGAAGCATACAAAATTTTGTTCGTGATGGAAGGGATTGATGTGTTCTATGCAAACAAGTTGCATGTTGTTCTCTGCTACGTGTAATGTCTGAACGTCAGTTGTAAATAGCCGTTGAGATATACTAAAAGTTGCATCGTAACCTCTATCGCAATCTTTCAGTTGGTATGCATATGCTTTTGTAACTTTCAAAGAACTCTTGTTAAGAAAAAGATTTCTCGGTATTCCCTAAACCTACCTCAGTTTTCTCAAGTGTTTATAATGATTCACAGTTATATGAAGAAGATAGTTCTTACATGTGTGTAGTATCTTACATGTGTGTAGTATCTTACTATCTTACATGTGTGTAGTATCTTACATGTGTGTAGTATCTTACATGTGTGTAGTATCTTACTATTTTACATGTGTGTAGTATCTTACATGTGTGTAGTATCTTACATGTGTGTAGCATCTTACTATCTTACATGTGTGTAGTATCTTACATGTGTGTAGTATCTTACATGTGTGTAGTATCTTACATGTGTGTAGTATCTTACATGTGTGTAGTATCTTACTATCTTACATGTGTGTAGTATCTTACATGTGTGTAGTATCTTACATATGTGTAGTATCTTACATATGTGTAGTATCTTACATGTGTGTAATATCTTACATGTGTGTAGTGTCTTACATGTGTGTAGTATCTTACTATCTTACATGTGTGTAGTATCTTACTATCTTACATGTGTGTAGTATCTTACATGTGTGTAGTATCTTACTATCTTACATGTGTGTAGTATCTTACTATCTTACATGTGTGTAATATCTTACTATCTTACATGTGTGTAGTATCTTACATGTGTGTAGTATCTTACATATGTGTAGTATCTTACATATGTGTAGTATCTTACATATGTGTAGTATCTTACATGTGTGTAGTATCTTACATGTGTGTAATATCTTACATGTGTCTAGTATCTTACATATGTGTAGTATCTTACATGTGTGTAGTTTCTTACTATCTTACATGTGTGTAGTATCTTACTATCTTACATGTGTGTAGTATCTTACATGTGTGTAGTATCTTACATATGTGCAGTATCTTACATGTGTGTAGTATCTTACATGTGTGCAAATAAAATAGTACACTAAATGATAAGACTTTATTTGCTGTGGAAACATGTCTCTCTCTCTCTCTCTCTCTCTCTCTCTCTCTCTCTCTCTCTCTCTCGTAATGGCAACATCAATAGCATTTGATGTACATTTTGTAGCGTTAATAACATCATCATCATCATCATCATCATCATCATCATCATCATCAGTAGTAGTAGTAGTAGTAGTAGTAGTAGTAGTAGTAGTAGTAGTAGTAGTAATTAAGTATTAATAACAAGAGAAACAGATTGCGTTTAGACCAAAAACATATTTCATCAGCTTAACCAAAAGTACCTTCATTAATGTTTTTAAAGATGTTCCAGTTGTATCCTACTGTTTGCTCTCTCTGGATACATCCTTAATAATAACCTTTCAAATGCTGCTGAGTTGTAGTAGTTAATGTTAGACGTACTGCAAGCAGTATCAGCAGCCGGAGCTAAGCAGGCTATATAGTGGCTGTAGAATGTCTGGTATTAAAGACAACATACATTTATTCTTGCTTCAACAGATGCTTGCAATTTGAGCATTGTTTATGAGCAGACAGCAACATGTTTTCGCCAAAATTAAATGATAAATCCAGTTAATTAGAGCTTTTGTCTCATTATTTTGGTCTGCTTGAATGATCAGACTCCCTCTATGAAACGTGTATTGACCATTGTATCCAATTAAGCTAATTGCCAAAGTGTATCAAACGTCTTTTTGACAACGACTTTGGAAATTTCTTCAGATCAGAAGAATATAGTAGAAACAGCAAAAACAGTTCACGGTCTTTCCAAGTTAAACTTCAGAATTGTCCCCTCCGAATGCGCGCTTTGAGTAGTCCAGTTACTTTACTCCATTACTGCAATTTCTTGTCTATATCAGCTGAACTGAATTACAAAATCATGTCTTTCCTTCAGTTATGAGAAAGTTGCATTTTTCCAGTGTTGAATTGTACTTTTAGGTATAATGGCGAATTTCCTCTTTTCAGTTTAATGCTGCATCAGATATCAATAGACGCATTAATCTTCATCGCGTCCACGCCCAGTCTTTGCTAGAAAGGCTCTCGAGAACCCTAGCTCAAATATTTCTTTAGAATTCCTTGGTTCTATTAACCTTCTTGTTTATGATTCAAATTAATCGTTTATTTATAACAATAAAAATAAACACTTACGGACAAATACAAGTTACACAAGCACTGAAATTGTCAAAAACATTTGCATTTTGATTAATGATATTGTTTTCTAAGAAAAGAAAGGAATAAAAAGCAAAATCTGTCATTGTAAATGATCATTGTATAAATAGACAGAAGAGTTGGAAAAATGAAGTTACATTAACACCTGTTTTCTACGCTCCCAATGAAATAGAAAATGAAAAAGAAAACAAACAAGGAACTGAGACATGATTTACTGAGACTCGATATTTTCAGCACCGAGAAGATCTTTCGTTCAGAACAGTTGTACAGCCTTTGTCCAAGCCAAGGAGTAAAATAGAAAATAAAGCCAATCTTGATTGACATACATAGGCTGTTGTTGAACGCACCCTAATTGCCCGTCAGACTGAAACGGTGCGAAATGTACAAGACAAATCAGACACATTTTGTTGGAGTTGAAATTTATGTACGAAGTCTGTGATGTGCATTTTAAAGTTTAAAACTCAAAGATTGTTATCATGATTTTGTATATATCTAACATCACTGGTTTTCGGTATGTGATAATTCCTCCAATGTTCTTGTTTATGAATCATGAAATGTAGGGCAAATATCTTTTTTTTTTAAAAAAGCACCTTCAGAATTTTTGAAAATTATTTAGTAGTATGTCCAAGAAAAAAATTAAAAATCTTGTTGGGCCATACTTGTTTGAATATTCAAACCTAAGGAAGACTAACTACAAAAGACAGCAAACGGACTGTACAGCACATAAAGCCACAGGTTGTTGGTCAAGACGTGCAAAATCTCTATTAAATGTCTTCTGTTATAATTTCTTGTATAAGTCGTCATTAAGCAAACTATAACCATATCTATCTTGACTGACCGATCGGAATTTTCAAGCTTTATACTATATTTGTACGCTGCTAATAAAGGGAAGGCACAAAATTTTGCAAATTGGGTCCTAAAACAGAATACATTTTAAACACTAATGAAACACAGCCCGACAATAGACTGTAGCGTCTTGAAGTAGTACTCTGTATATGTTCTGGTTATCATCTACATAGCGGACCACCAAATTCATTTTGTAACACCTCCTTCCCAAACATATTGAATTGCATATGATGCTACTATACTAGAGCAAAACTATTACCAAAAGATTGCCAGGTCCCGGTAGCTTCTAGGTAAAACAGTTCCCATAGAGGACACATACAAGTAAAATTATGATTTATGAATTAAATCCTTCAGTCCTATTGATTAACAAGGTAAGTCGGCATTGCTATCATTTGCAAGACGTGAGTAGTATAGTGGGATATCCTAGAGACAATGGGACTTCTATGTTAAACTGGGGATGGGGGAGGTTTGTACCCTAGGGACAATGGGAATTTAACACGGAGGAAATTTAACATGGGTGAGGCTATAGCGGGACAAGAGAGAGTTGAACATAGGTTGGGACTGTGTAGGGACAATGGGAATTGAACATGGGGAATTTAACATACGGAATGTATAGGGACTGTCTAGGGATAATGGGAATTTAACATGGGGAATTTAACATACGGAATGTATAGGGACAATGAATTGTGACGTTCAAGGGACAAAGGAATTGAACAGGGGTGACGCTACGTTACTGGACACTGGGGAAACAATGGCACCAATGTTGCAAGGGGCTGACAGCAATTGTGCGGAGGAGCTAGGAACAGTGTTGCAAGTGGCTGACCTGAATACGCGCTACTCTAGGTAGGGAAAAATATAACATAGAGATACACATACATAGACATAAAAGTGGGTGCTTGTAATTGGGGGACAAAGGGAATCTTTACATGGGTGGGACTGTTTAGGGACAATGGGAATTTAACATGGGATTATCTAGGGACAAGGAAACCTTGAACATGGATGGGCCTGTCTAGGGACAATGGGGAAATTGTATAGTGCCTGTCTAGGGATAAGGTTTTGTAGTGGGCCAAACACAATAGAGACAGAGACAGACATATACAAATACAAACCCGAGATTTATATATAAAACATTACCTAGACCTGAAATTACGTTGGCGGTGTTCATAAATTTGCACAATTGTAATGATGCTATAAATAGCTATAATCAAGGAAAAGACCAACGCCAAAATGTATGTGACTAAAAGTAACGCTAAAATTACGAAATTGTCCCAGAATTTAATGGAGACTAAATATATCCCTGAACATTAGGTTACATTAGTTTAGACTAAAATGGATAAACCTAGTATTTAATTATAGCCTCAACTTGTATGACGATCCTGTTTGAAAACCCTAGTATATATTTATCGCTACAACCTGTGGAAATTCCTATGAAAACCCCCACTATCTATTTATAGTCGCAACTTGTGGAAATTCCTTTTGTAAAATGCTAGTATCTATTTATATCTACAGCTTGAGGAAATATCTATGGAAAAACCCAAGTCTATATTTATAGCCTCAAAATTTCTAGCTTCAATGACGTCACGGTACTGGACACTGGTAACAATGTTGCAAGTGGCTGACCTCAGTCGGGCGCAACAGTGTGGCTAGGGGTTGACCTGAATACGCACTGCTCTAGGACAAACAGAGACATGGACATAGAGACAGGGTTACAGACATAGACAGAGACATAAACATATAAAACAAACAAATACACACACACACACGTACGCGCACGCACACACAACCACAAACAAAAATACACACACTTTCACAAATATTCTTTAGTGCAGGCACAAGGGATTTTATTAAGGAAAAAACAAACACATTACACACACACAAACGTACGCTCGCACACATACACACAAAACACACACACACACACACACACACACACACACACACACACACACACACACACACACACACACACACACACACACACACACACACACACAAACATACAACACTCCGAGCTTCAGCTGAAACGAGCAGGAGATCTCGTAGTTCATAATGCATAAGTTATTTATAGATTTGAGTAGTCAGCTGAGCTAGTCTATGTGATCCGTTATGCTTTAGAATATTTGTGTATTTAGGGACATATGATTAAGTACGCTATAGCTATGCGGATTAAAATTTTTTCGTAGTTTTAATGTCCCTACAATGTCCCTAAATGTGTCTCTATAATATCCCTTTTTCTATGTCCCTATTTTTTGTTTGTGTAGTGTCGCTAAGGTTTCGATAAGTAAGACGAAGAGATCTGCTTGAGAGTCTCCGAGATTTAGCTGAACCGAGCATGAGATCTCGTAGTGGGAAGGAAATTTGTACAGGGACAAGGGTTTTCTCGCTAAGGGAAAAAACAAACACACATACATACAAACAAACATACACACAAACGGACGTGCGCACACAAACATACAAACACACACAAACGTACGCGCACGCATACAAACACAAACACACACACATGCAAACGTCCGCGCACACACAAACACACATACACACACAAACAAACGCACGCGCAAGCATACAAACACACACACGCACACACAAACACAAGATACACATTCCAAACTGTATAGTGTCGAATTCTGAATAAGTATTGAACCTTAAAATTGAATACATTGAGCATTAAAAGTTTATTACAGTTAAGCCAGCAAGGTCTTTGTGAAGGGTCACTTCGACATTTTCTTCATATCAGTGTTAAACTTGAAAGGCCACCTTCTACGGCTCATTTTAGAATTGACCCGGTCATCGCAACGCTGTCCTGAGAAAGTAAACATTAAAGTTACCGACCATAACCGCATTGATGGGAATCCCATGTCAAATAGTCATTTTCAAAGGGAAGTTGATATGCATCGTATTTCTCAGATTCTAGACTGTCAGAATCTGACGAAAGAAATAATTATCTTGGGGAAAAATTAGGAACCGCTGATTACGATTGGTTAGTTTATATTAAGGCGTACACCTTGGAAGTAATGTTGAATTTAAAAGTAACGACCTTGGTCGAATTTCTTTAGACGAGATTTCCTGCGAGAGGGACAAAACTGGCTCCGGGGAAACTTAAAGAATAGTGCTTTCTTCGTTAAAACAAGTAAAGGGGACCAGGTGGCTGTCTTGTAAGAAAAGACAGGCTTTAGTGCTAGGACGCACAATTCCTAAAGAGAACAGCATTAAGGTACGCAATTTAAATTTCCATGTAATTTTCTATTTTATTTGTCTTGGTTATGCAAATGTGTTTGATATGACTAGGATTCATGCTATGTATCGTTTATTCTATTTCATGGAAATCTGTTGATATGCTTGAGTTGTTTATGAAATTTATTTCTTTAATTTTACAGTTACTAGTTCATTGATAGAATTGACTGACTGCATGCGATCCAAATTTTCAGATGTGTAGGATTTCATAGGGTTATATGAATTAATTTCCTTTGTCTGTTAGGACGATACTGATCATCGTGAGTTAACGATAATTGCATATTAATATCTGATTTTGTAATGTTTTAATAATCTTGTAGGTTAGTGATTGCTATGAGCTAGATGTTAGTGAATCTTATGCAATAGTAATCGATAGTATGTATCTTATTGAGTGGAACTGACTAGGTTGGATGTCTAACGAGTCATGTGGTAGCGTATGTAGAGAGATACGGGAATGTTATATGCACCGCTCACATGTTAATTTGTGGTCAGCAGCTGGAAGCGAGAATGATGATCTATTGAATTAGGTCAGACTTGGATCTTTATTACAGAGGTCATTTGTAACTAGAGATAACGATTGTACCTTACTCAAAATACAGTCTAAATTTGTAAGGACCATTAATCGTTAAGGTCACATTATGTCAGAATTTATGCAGTGTTTGGATAGCTAGTTTATGCTTTCTGAGTAATGAAAGTGAGAGAATTTTATATACGTATAGAAGGTGTTACATATAGAGATTTAGTGGTAATCTAGTCATTCAGGGAAACAGCTCCCATGAACATACGGGGACAGTCAGAAGAAGGAAGTCCGGAAAGTAGATGAAGAGTTCAGAACAGAAAGATCAAGGAAGATCAACGTATACACGTGAAGGTGGGAGGACATGTGATACACGGAGACGAAGACAGAAAGCGACACTAGGTGATGCAAATCAGGCGTGGACATTGTGCTCTTTTCACCACTCGTTACCATGATGAAGCAAATCCAAAATAGAACACTGCTATTGAAATTCTGTTAACGTAAATTTGTTTGAATTGAACCTGACACTATTATTTTTTTGTTATGGATTTAATTGTTATTTTCTTGTCTACAGGGGACTCGTATTGTGTTATTTCTTCTCAATAGTCTTGCTCAGTTCTCTGTTGATATTCTATCCACTCACACCGGACAATAAAATCGAGGGAGGTCATCCTCTTGATAACGACAGCCAAATCTAATTAACCATCGCTCTTTACCATGAAGGACAACGTTACAAAAACGTTATGTGTTAGCTTAGAATGTAAACGAAGAAGATGAAATTTCACAAAAAAAGACTATCCCTTACATCATAAAAATATTATCCATCACACCACTATGCTATCCAACATATCATAATCACTATCCAAAATGCTTTGTGTTCGCTTAGAATGTAAGAGAAGGAGATGAAATCTTGCAAAATATCTATCCCTTATACCACAAAAAATACTATCCATTACACACACTATACCATCCATTATATCATACTCACTGTCCAAAAATGCCTTGTGCTGGCTTAAAAAATAAGAGAATGAGATGAAATCTCACAAAATGGACTATCTCTTACACTATCAAAAATACTATGTGGAAAAACGCTAGTATCTATTTATAGTCACCACTGGTAGGAAATTAGTTTGGAAAAACCTAGTATTTATTTTTAGCTACAACTTGTGGAAAATTCCTATGGAAAAACCCACTATCTATTTATAATCTCGTCTTGTAGGAAAGTCTTATGAACTAACCTAGTACATATTTATAGCTACAACCTGTGGAAAAACCCAAGTCTATATTTATGGTCTCAAAATTTCCAGCTTCAATGACGTCACTGTACTGGACACTAGGGGAAAAATGGCAACAGTGTTGCAAGTGGCTGACCTGAATATGCGCTTTTGTAGGTATGTAGGTAAGTGAAATGAATTTGATCGGCATAAAGAGAGTTTTATAGGGACAAGCATGGGGCCACTTTAGCGTCAATGGGACCTTAACGTTAAAAATGGATATATCAGAATTGGCATCAATGGGAATTTAACATGGGAATGTCACCTGGAGGTCAATGGGAATTGAACATTGGCGACGACATGGGGTTTATAGGGTCAAAACTATTTATAGGGTGAAATGTATTTGTAGGGACAAAGGGTTGATAGGGACAAACATAGACATACAGAAACAAACAAATACACATCCAAACACACAGAAAAGAGGACAGAGATGTTCCAAAGAAAGACACAGAGATAGAATAGAGGCGCCAATAAGAAAAGTCTAATGTATGGGTACAAAACATTTATTCAAGTGTATACATGGGCTCTCTGGCCTGTGCTATGGTCTAAGCGCTATCCGTTTAATACATAAACATTTGGACATGAAACCAACCTATTTACAAGATATTCAGTTCTTGGTTCTAGTAAACTATATTTTAAACTTAAAGTACATGCCTTCAAAAAACACCTCATATACAACGTATTTACATTTCATAAAAGAATCCATTTTCTTTCACGCTACATTAAATGTTGATTTTTAAGAAAAAGCTAAAACAATTAACAAACAATCAAAGAGGACAAAGTTCATATTTCTTTCTATATCCGTCACACACGTTGTTTAAAATCTGGTCAGCTACCACTTGTGTCTCAGAATAGATGTTTCCCATCTCGTACTCCCTTTCATTCGTAAATCTGCTGTCATGTCCATCGTGCTAGGTACACTTATCGGTAAGCAGATCAAGTGCAGTCATTGTCTTCTTCCCATCTGAGGTACAACGTATGCCATATGAATGGTCACTTTTCCATCGGTGATGTCAAATTTTCTCTCATCGTCTGCACGTCTTCAATAGCCCTCAAATGTTTGGAAGAAGATAATTTTGCAGGGGATCTAAACCCAAGACATACAGGAGAGTTCAAACTGTCGTGATACATAAATAGGCTCAAACGACCTCCATCTTTGACTTAGCACTGCCGTTTGAGTTCCTCTAGCAGTGAGTCAAAATTAAGTCCGTAATGAAACCTGATGCTTCTTCGGGTTGAATGTCAGACGGGAAGTCTTTAAATTTCACAGTGTAGTTGTAAGTTGTCATCCTAAATTTTCTCGCAATCGCTGTCTGAGTCATTTGGATGCTAAAATACTCCTTTAGGTCTACTAAATCCCTTTCTTTCTTGGACGCACTTTGCTGTGACGGTATGGTGGTGGTGAAAGAGGCCAATGATGTTTGTTCCTACTCTT
Source organism: Megalonaias nervosa (assembly GCA_016617855.1). Classification (NCBI taxonomy): domain Eukaryota; kingdom Metazoa; phylum Mollusca; class Bivalvia; order Unionida; family Unionidae; genus Megalonaias; species Megalonaias nervosa. The sequence goes on along the minus strand of JAECUM010004191.1, from coordinate 12,926 downwards.
TTTTCATCTGCGTAGAGTAATTCATCTTTCTTGTCTCTTGTCCTCGCAATGAAGTGTCATTCTTGGGAGTCGTTCCCTCTTCATACTGGGTGATATCAGCATGTCTATAAGGTAAAGTCTTGTAGTCTGGAAGTTGCAGTGGTTGCACATAGTTTTCCATGGCGTTAGTGAATAAACAAATAAGATGTGGTACTGCATTGGTGATGTGATCGTGAGGCACAGCATCACACTCGAGTTCCTCATTGGACTTGAGTCTCTCACTCGACTCTTGCTGTGTCGAAGTCATCCTTCTTGTTGGCGGCTATCGTCATGGAACCATTTTTTTTAATACCAGTGTGTCCGTACGGCAAAGTGAAGTGGTTGAAAAGTCGCACTCGCTTCTGGTACACGATTTGATACACTTTTTCCAAAGGTCGACTAACGATTTGGTGTGTGGCTAAACGTACAATCTTGTGAGGTTGGTAGATGGTCACTTTAAAATCTTGATCCTCTCCAAACTGCAAGGTTTCTTTCAATACCTCAAAGTTCACCACTTGACTGGTGCAATGATAGAGAGTCAGTCCGTTCACTTTACACTCGATGTGTACTTCTCCTTGTTGGTCCCAGCATTCGTAGCCGTAATGTTTGGGACCGCCACTAGCAAAACTTAGAATCTTGTCGTCGGGGTGCTCGTCCGTCCAGACTCCAAACGGTCTCCTTCGATGTTAGGGTGTGGATGACCCAGCGATCGATGTAGATGCAACTGTCCGTGTCAAAATACAGCACATGATCTCCTGACAGTTCTAAAGCTTCGTTCAGTTTTAAGCGAGCATGGGCTGTCACGTAAACCGCAATGATGATATTTCCAAATTCGTCAGCCTCTACAAAGCCCAGTTCTTCTTTGTAATTGACCAAGTCTTCACGAACGACGTCCACGTGTTTCATGTACTTGGTTTTGTCGTGAATGATCTGGAAGTAACGGGAAGGATCGGACAAATACTCTGTCTTGGGTGAACACGGTCCTTGTGACAATTTGCCCTTCAAGCAATTTAACATCACTTTGGCAAACGAACGCCTTCCTTCGTTTTTATCCACGTGGTCTAAAGTGATGCCTTCCTGCTTCAAGTATTTCTATTTGAATTTCTTTTGCTCTTCAGGAGTGTGGCACCAGGAAGGATAGCCGCTGACTTCTTGTTTTCGCTTCAAAATGGCATCGACGTAGTCTGCGAAAATGCCTTTCTGAGTCTAGTAGCCCTTGTGGTACTGATCTGTCTTGGGAAAGTGGTAAATTTCTTGTACTTCTAACAATTGGTATCCCAGGTCCAGAGCTTTACACAATTGCACGCTGACCCGCGTTCCCGCCAAGGCGCGTTCTTCCTGTGTGTGCTGACAAGGTCGGTCAGGTTGCACGCTTAGGCACAAGTACGGCACAAGGGAAACATCAGTTTTCCTTAGCAATGGTGAGGTAAAACGGGATGCTACAAGTCCGTGCGGAGGCAAGCTTTGCACTTGATCAAACCTTCGTATTGTCGAATGGTGTCCAGGTCTATGTGTTTCGTCAGCAATTGCCGGTGCCCTTCAGGAAAGCGACAATATTTGCACACGTAAGGATACAACGAACACGCGTCCAAGTATTTGATTTCTTCTCCTTTCTCCTCGTCGGCTTGGTACAGCAAACAGGTGGCATTCGTCCGTCCTCCGTACAAGCTGTCCCGCGGGCTCAATCTGTCCACCACCTTGTAACTTTCCACGATGCGTTTAAACTCGGGATCGGTTTTCAAACGGTGATCATACTCGTGTTCCCACATTTCCACCACTTGGTATTCATGCTGTTCTAATTTCAAGCGTCGCTGAGAAGTAGCCTCGTACAAGTCTTCCATGGTACATTGTAACAACTGATTTTTGGTGTCACGTTGAGGGTAACAGATGGGACATCGGTGATACAAGCAATCGCTTTTCACGTACGCAATCTTAGGGTTTTCTAAGTCCCATCCATCCACTGAATACGTTCCGATGGTCTTTACGTCTCCTCCACTGAAGGGCATGTTGGATCCATTTGTTTTCCGTGTCGCACAAGTAATGTAGCCAGCGTAGGGCATTGACTGAGTATTGGCGTTTGACAAGGATCGTCGTTTGAGGGCGGATGATAGCCAGGGAGTTTTCGGGAATGAATTGCTGTACGCTAAGAAACACTCTTTGGCGATGGTGCAGACTCTTTTCAAAGGATCGATCCCTCCGTGTTCCATGAATAATTCTCGAAATTTTCCACATAAACGCCGTAAAATGTCCACGTCGGAACGACAATACTTTAACATTTCTTGCCTGAAAGTCTAAGGGGTCCGAGTCGTGAGAGTGATACCAAGCGTAGAAAACTTTTCATTGTTCGGTGCGCATGTTATCGGGGTCGTAGTAGTGCTCAGGCAAATGGGGTAGAACGACGTGATGATTGACTTCGGTTTTGAAAAAGTGTGGAAAATAGCCTTTAGCCATTTCTGTCATTCGAAACGTTTTAGGCATCTGGTTCAATGGAATGACCAACTAACTCATGGAATCTTTAAACTGCACTTGTGGGACTTGCATGGAGACGATTTTCGCTCCGTTCAAAGTGACTTTCGGACTTTCCTACCAGATGAGACTATAAATAGATAGTGGGTTTTCCATAGGAATTTTCCACAAGTTGTGACTATAAATTGATACTAGGTTTTTCTATAGACTTTCTTAAACGTTGTGACTATAAATAGGTACTAGCGTATTTCCACATAGTATTTTTGATAGTATAAGAGATAGTCTATTTTGTGAGATTTCATCTCATTCTCTTACATTTTAAGCTAACACAAGGCATATTGGATAGTGAGTATGATATAGTGGATGGTATGTTGGGTATTATGGATAGTATTTTATTGTGGTATAAGGGATATACATTTTGTGAGATTTCATCTCCTCTTACATTCTAAGCGAACATAAGGCATATTGGATAGTGAGTATGATATGTTGGATAGCATAGTGGTGTGATGGATAATATTTTTGTGGTGTAAGCGATAGTCTTTCTTGTGAAATTTCATCTTCTAAGCTAACACATAACGTGTGTGTGTGTGTGTGTGTGTGTGTGTGTGTGTGTGTGTGTGTGTGTGTGTGTGTGTGTGTTTGTATGCGTGCACGTACGTTTGTTTGTGTGTATTTGTGTTTGTATGCGTGCGCGTACGTTTATGTGTGTGTGTGTGCGTGCTTGTGTGCACACGTCCGTTTGTGTGTCTGTTTGTTTGTATGTATGTGTGTTTGTTTTTTCCTTTAACAATTTTTCTTCCCACTACGAGATCTCATGCTCGGTTCATCTAAATCTCGGAGACTCTCAAACAGATCTCTTCGTCTTACTTACCGACACCTTAGCGACACTATACAAACATAAAATAGGGACATAGAAAAGGGATATTATAAAGACACATTTAGGGACATTGTAGGGACATTAAAGCTACGAAAAAATTTTAATCCGCATAGCTATAGCATACCTAATCATATCTCCCTAAATACACAAATATTCTAAAGCATAACGGATCACATAAACTAGCTCAGCTGACTACTCAAATCTAAATAAAATAACTTATGTATAATGAACTGCAAGATCTCCTGCTCGGTTCAGCTGAAGCTCGGAGCGTTTTTTGTGTTTGTGTGTGTGTTTGTTTTTGTGTGTATGTGTGCGAGCGTACGTTTGTGTGTGTGTGTGTTTTTTTCCTTAATAAAAAACCTTGTCCCTGCACTAAAGAATATTTGTGAAAGTGTGTGTATTTTTGTTTGTGGTTGAGTGCGTGCGCGTACGTGTCTGTGTATGTGTTTGTTTTATATGTCTATGTCTCTGTCTATGTCTGTAACCCTGTCTCTATGTCCCTGTCTCTATTTGTCCTAGAGTAGTGCGTATTCATGTCAGCCCCTAGCCACACTGTTCCGCCCGATTGAGATCAGCCACTTGCAACATTGTTACCAGTGTCCAGCACCGTGACGTCATTGAAGCTAGAAATTTTGAGGCTATAAATATAGACTTGGGTTTTTCCATAGATATTTCCTCAAGTTGTATCTATAAATAGATGCTAGCATTTTACAAAAGGAATTTCCACAAGTTGCGACTATAAATAGATAGTGGGGTTTTTCATAGGAATTTCCACAGGTTGTAGCAATAAATATATACTAGGGTTTTCAAACAGGATCGTCACACAAGTTGAGACTATAAATAGATACAAAGTTTATCCATTTTAGTCTAAACCAATGTAACTAAATGTTCAGGGATATATTTAGTCTCCGTTAAATTCTGGGACAATTTCGTAATTTTAGCGTTACTTTCAGTCACATACATTTTGGCGTTGGTCTTTTCCTTGATTATAGCTATTTATAGCATCATTACAATTGTGCAAATTTATGAATACCGCCAACATAATTCCAGGTATAGGTAATGTTTTATATATAAATCTCGGGTTTGTATTTGTATATGTCTGTCTCTGTCTCTATTGTGTTTGGCCCACTACCACCCTTGTCCCTAGACATGCCCTATACAATTTCCCCATTGTCCCTAGACAGGCCCATCCAGGTTCAAGGTTTCCTTGTCCCTGGATAATCCCATGTTAAATTCCCATTGTCCCTAGACAGTCCCACCCATAAAAAGATCCCCTTTGTCCCCCAATTACAAGCACCCAGATCTATGTCTATGTATGTGTATCTCTATGTCATATTTTTCCCTACCTAGAGTAGCGCGTATTCAGGTCAGCCACTTGCAACACTGTTCCTAACTGCTCCGCATGATTGCGATCATCCTCTTGAAACATTGTTTCCCCCAGTGTCCAGTACCGTGACGTTACCCCTGTTCAATTCCCTTGCACCTAGACAGTCAGAATTCATTGTCCCTATACATTCCCCATGTTAATTTCCCCATGTTCAATTGCCATTGTCCCTAGACAGTCCCAACCTATGTTCAACTTTCCCTTGTCCCGCTATAGTCCCACCCATGTTAAATTTACCCATGTTAAATTCCCATTGTCCCGAGGGTACATTACCCCTAGTTTAACATAGAAGTCCATTTGTCCCTAGGGTATCCCACTGTACTACTGACGTGTTTGATAGTTTCAAGATGCATCGTCGTATCACCGTTTCGGCATTATTTCTGATACTGGAGTACAATTTTCGGTTTCTCTAGCCAATGAATAATACGTGATTGTAACTCACCTGTCATTTAATGGCTTATTAAATAATTATTCATTATGGGATTTATCAATATTGAAGCCAGTTTGAACGAGCTGAAATTTGGACACAAAATTTCGATGCGGACCATAATCGTATATATCCCGAGAATAAAATTATCTGACGATGTCATTTCGAAGACATTTTCACATCTTCATTTTTTAAGCTGATACATTCAGGGTTATCTGTTGAAATTGAAATATTTTACATGTTTAAATTAATCTGATGACTGTCGCCTTATTCTCCAGATTTCGTCTGGATTTAATCACTTGTAATCACTGAACACATCCATCAGAGATCTCCCACAACAGTAGCCACTGAAGTTGTTTTTGTTCTGAAGGTCGATGATTATTCGCAAATACGCCTTTGTAGAATTTAAATATATTAAAGCTAATGATCTGTGAGTTAATCATGAAAAATATATTATAAATCTATAAGACAAAGTAATCATCAGTCAACACGTCAATGATAAGAATCATTACGGTTATTCTTAAATATTTTGCTGTGTAGTTTTCTACAGGGTCATTTAGATATTTAAATAGTCGTTTATAACATATATAGAATGAAGAGTCGTTTTCACTGCATGATTGGCTATTAATAATTCAGGTGTTAAAGAACGACATTTACTTGTTATGAGATACACGGATTGTAATTCGCTTCATGACGCAGTTTTCGATTACATGCAACGTACTTTCAGAATCCAGTTTACGCTAATTTCTTAATGATTATCCATTCCTAGAAATCTTTTAATGATTGAATTAGTCGAATAAACGACTTAAAGAAGAGATAATTGATGCAAACTGAATTTGTCACGAAACTGTGTGCATAAATTTGCAATTGAGTTGTGTTTTAATGTGTATATAGTATTGGTTGCGTTGCTGTATACATCATTACCCATGGTGTATATATCGTTATGTTGGACGGTTGTGACGTATCTTGGTTTAATTACCGCGTAGTCTGACTTACAGCAGGGACTCACTTACCTTATTTTATCGCCACATATTGGTATATACAGCTAATTTTTTTTTCAGTTTATTCAAATTGGTTGATGTCTTATCAGGATAATGTCTCCTTTACGACCATTGTCTTTCAACTTCTATAATCTATAGTTGATAAATATACAGTAAAATCTGTTATGAGAGACCGCCCCTTTTGCCAACAAAAAGCGGTCTCTCAAAACAGGTGGTCTCTCATAGCAGGCTTGTACAAAAAGACCAGTTTCCAAGGTCCAGTTTCAGAACAATTTCAAGAAAAATAACCACAATCACTGTACATGTACATATATTCTATTCTTCATTAATATATTTTGCTAAAATATTGTATACATTCATCTAAAAACAAAATTATATAGCAATAAAGATATACTTGTGTCATTGAACGTGAAATCGCGTTTACATTTGAAGATCACACATTTTAGCATATTTTGTGAGTGGTCTGCTCTTTTTCACTTCTTTCAGTTACAATAATTATTTTCTCCAGCCTTAAAATTTGTTGGAGGTTCATCCATTGTCATTAAGGTTCTAAGTGTGAAAATTATTAGTGCTCAGCTGTAATATCGAACGTAAAGACGGTTTTGACTGGGCTGTGGGAAAATATAAAAAATCAATACATGTGCATTGCATATCTAACAATTAATGAAATGAAAAGAAACAATTATCTCATCCAGAAACAGAACCATTTACTCAGAGACAAAAGTCAACGACTTCATTCAAAGATGACATACTAGGATTAACTCTATGAGCTAAGTGTGTAATCCGGTCGCACCAACTTGAATAGACGACAGCTTTGTGATTGGGATGTAATCACTTAACATGGGGGGGGGGGGGGGGGAAACAACAAACATCACAAGTCTTGAACAATATCCCACAAAAGATTCTCTCTTGCTGGTTTAATAGACAATTCACCCCCAGCAATACGGATTAAGTCTAAAGACAAACAATATACGCGACCACTACGTCAACTTTGGCACCACAATGGCAATTCGTGACAAGTACATTAGCCTGGTTTACGGACTGTAGCATCCATCACCGGTAGCAACAATCCTTTTTTTTTAATATTCCTTTTACGCTTGTTTTTGATTAGAACAATTGTTACTAATCAAGCGGTCGTTGTAACAATTGATTACATATAGGTCAGTGGTGTCCGTCTGTTCTCGCGATACGGTCGTTCACATGGATGTCGGGTCCTGCGATTAAAGCCAGGAAGCAGGCTAAGTGCGGGAATAATTAGTCTGGTTCCCTGCTTTGTATGCTCCCTGCGTTGCTCACCCCTATACGAATAGCGGAGAACAACGCAAGGAGCATATGATGCAGGGAACCGGACTAGGAAATAATCTACATATACTTTAGTCTGGTTTACGATAGAAACTATAAAACACTATAAGCATAGCTAAAATATTCAAACATCGGTAGCCAGCCTATTTTTTAAATTTTTTTTTTTTGTTTTTATTTAGAACGGTATGAGCGGTCGGTGGAGTTTATCCTCGTTTTTGCGATACGGTCGTTCATATCAGTGTCGAAATGCATATTTTGCCAAGACATTGCGGTCGCTGGTCGCGTTCAGCAGGCGGTCGCTCATAACAGCGTTTATATAATAAAATCGATCCGTGCATTACGATTGTGGTCGGAAATGACAGGTGGTCGAACATGGCAGAGGTCGCTCATGACAGTTTTTACTGTAGTATTTTGCCACGTACGATTATTCTGAATTTTTACCTTAATTTCCAGTAGGTCATATAAATTTCACATAGCATAATTCTGTCAGAATTAATAGTGTCTGTTTTTGATTACAGTAATTTTTTATTTGAATTGACAAGTGTGGTTGAATTATGAGTGTTATTTGTAGCACGCCATTAGAGGTGTGTAAGCTTCTTGTAATACCGTATGATTATTTATTGTTTTAGATACATTTACATTGACGAAACTTAACAGAAACATTTTTAAAACTAAAAACGTGCAAATCTACAAATAATCATACTAAATAAATTGCAGAGTAAGCTTTTTATGCACGACGTTAATATTAATTATGGTTGATAGTATGGATAAACAAATAAATTTAGGAACATAATACAATCTTGACTGTAGACTGTAGACTTGTGGCCATTAAAGTCAATCTGAAAACGAATCGGTTACAAAACCAAAATCTAACATTTGCCTCGATTCAATTATATTTTGATTCCAAACAACGTTCATATCTGAGCCACATCACCTTATATCAGTTTAGGCACTTCATAAATGGATCTCGCAATACATCCACGACATTTCAATAAAAAATATTGAATCTTTTCATGTTTGTCTACAACATTTTAATGTGTCACAAATTAAAATATTGTTGTTTTCATTGCGTTGACTTCATAAAAATAACTGTACATTTTTGTTGTTTAATTAACATATATTTGTCTTAAATACTATGTAGTTTCTTGAATCTGTCACTTCTTTTATCATTTTGTTTAATTTTCACATGTAGTACATCAAGTAATGATTTCACATCAAGCGTCAAGTCCAAAGCATAAAAGTAAAACTTCAGTGACCACATGAAACATTACGGAGCATTTCTAAAGCAAAATGGCAGCGTCTTTTATCCTTATATTAAATGCATCCTACATATGTTCTGGTGATTTTACATGAACAGCCGAAATATTACACTGTTGTGCAATAAAAACTAGAAAAGAAATTTGGGATTGCTTATTTATTTCATAAGAAATAAGAAACCGGTTCTTCGCATTCTCCATCTTGACATAACAGACGAAATGATGCAAAGGAGTAATTAATGACATCAAAGTGGAACAGTAAGAATAAACGTCAAGTCAAAACCTTTTACAACCTTTCAAACCTAATGACTACTTCAAAGGAAGCGCTTTAATCGGAATCCGTACAACGCTACCCATAGGTATGTCGAGTGGAAGATCAATGTAATTCACGTACGATAAAATATAGCGGTATGTTATAAAAAAAGAACAAGTATGTTATGTGATAAAACTGGTTTCTTGAAATGCTGGACAAATATTAATAACTGGCATCAATCCTTCTTGCATACATTTTAATATTTCTTTTGCTTTTGATTTAGACCTTTGTCATGTGGTAGCTCTTCTGTGTTGGTAGTAATCCAGATTTAAGTTCAGAAGCATTAACAAGCTTGGCGTCATGATTATTAAAATAAGATTTGAAAAGGATTGATCATTTATGAGTATACTCTGAGATTCTGACACTCATTCTCGACGAGGAAAGTATACAAATATTTTTCTGCTATGACCAGAACTAAGCAAACTGCCCACAAGTTCACAGCTTAGAGAAGTTACAAACACTTATTGGGAACTATGCAGTATGTTTAATACCAAAGACTAGTAGAATTCATATACAAATAACAATTTTGAGAAACGTATAAACACACAAGCTCATAAACTTGTCATTCACGTGAAGCACGTACAACTGGAGAAGATGGCGTATAACAAGGAAATGTCGGAACTAGAGACGTTTGTTAGAACAAGGAGGATTGAGACAGTAGAAGGACCATTCCTGGAATGTTTGTACAGAGAATAATCTCAAGAAATCTATATGTCCGAAATACCTCTAGAAAGAAGACCATCAATGACAGCGGTAGTGGTAGCTTTGGAGTTCAGCTATAAGGCTTTTGTAAAACTAACAGAAGCACTTAATATAAAAGGGCTCAAGGGATACATTCTAAGACCTAAAAGAACTCAGCTGATATTCCCATACGGAGAAATGAGCATAGGCGGGGAAACTGTAAACATAAAGGAACCATCACCCGTCTTCAGGAAAATAACTAAAAATACGGAAGAACCACATATAGTGGACACACCATATGAAATACCATTAGAAGCTACGGAAGAACGCTTCGAAAGGAAATTCAAAATTAAAGTCTCAAATGCTAGAATTGATACCTACACCCAATATCGGATTAACAAACGGAGTTACGATTTTAGAAACTGAGAAGGAAACAATAAAGACAATGAAACCAGTCTTTTTCCTACACAGATTCTTAGTGAAGACGTGGTACGAAGTGTGTATCTACCACAGAAAACGTAAAACATGTTGAAAAACAGGTTATGTGCCAAAATCTCACAATGCCACAAGATCACAAGGAAACACGAGAAAGACAAGCTCATGTAAGTGAAATAACATTTTTTCCTAAAACGACCGTGCAGAGAATGGAATGGATAGAAAATAGAAATGAAGCGAATCAACAACTAAAGCAAACAGAGAAAAATGATCGCCAGGCAAATAAGAACAAACAGCAGTAAGAACAACAACAAAAAGGAAAACAAATAAAGGAGGGGAGAAGGAAACAGACGGGAAAGAAGAGAAAGCAAGAACAACAAAAATAGAAACACGTTAATAGACAGCAGGAAATTGAGAATAAGGGCCAACAGCAACAGAGCAACAAAAGCATCAACAACAAGGAGAAAACAACAAAGAGCGACCACAAGAAACAGAGAGACAGGTTAGCAACAAAGACAAGGAACAGAAAATAAGAGCCATCAACAACAACAACAGCAGCAACAACAACAACAGGGAGAAAACAACAAAGAGCGACTACAAGGAACAGAGAGAGAGGAAAACGAATCTGAATCCGAAGAAATGAAGAAGATAACAATAACAACAACAGCAGCAAAGAAGGGTAGTAACATCCCACAAATACCGATAGAGGAAAAAAGTGCATAAGGGGACGATACAACTTAACCATTAGATGTAAGGATGACAGAGAATACACAGAGGGCAAGAGTGATACCGAGTCGAATAATAAGCGCAACCAACAAGTGCAACCAACAAGGACCAACAGGAACCCTTTATGGAATGGTTGACAGTAAAGAAGAAGAAATTAAGAAGACAAAAGATGAAAACTAGAAGGAAATCCAAACAAGAGTGGTAAAAGGATGAAGTACAACAACAAAACATAGAAGGTTTCGGGAAAAATGGAGGAAATGGAGAAGAAATGGAAAAGAAACGAAGGAAGAAGGAAAAAGAGGAAATAGGAATAGGAAGAGTTACTACAAGTTAAATGAAGAGTTAGAGGAAACCTTTTACGAATGCTGTGACATATCTATCAAAACAATATTAATCTAGTACTTACGTTTAAAAAAGTAGGAATAAAAGAACAGATCCATAAAGGAAGGCTTAGAAGGGAGAGAGTGGAAGCGCGCGCGCGCGCACACACACACACACACACACACACACACACCATAACACTAAAATAGCTGAGAAGTGCGAGAAAAAGGGATAGAGTGGAAACACACACACACACACACACACATACATACACACCATAACACTGACTAAGACAGCTACCATACACTTCCTGTAAACCCAACTAAATGTTAGGTTACAAGAAGATATAAAGTTAATCAAGAGCTACAACTCAAACTTCAGACCCCAGGGCAGGGGTCGCTCATAATCGTCTTGTGGGGTCAAGGGAGGGAAACTCGCCCAACAGACTTCTGTCTGGAGGGAGGGGTGTGCTGAACGTGGACCACAAGAGCAGAAAGTTTGACCCAGAAGGGAAATTAAAGAACACCCACCAAATACTGACTTGTAAAATAGTGCGATAACGCCATTAGGTCCTCATAATGTTTGGACGGGGCATCTCTAAAGTTCTAACTGTCTATATATGCTGGGACGGACTAAGAGTTGCCCACAAAAAAATAAAAAAAAAAAAAAATAAAAAAAAAAAAAAGAAAAGATGAATGTTAGAAATTATCATGAAAGTGGATTATAAAAACTTGGAAAACAGTGAACATGTTATAACGTCGATTGAGAAAATGAAATAGAATGTACATACGATTACGCTGATGTAAACGTGATACGTTATAAATTTGTCTATCTATCTATCTATCTATCTATCTATCTATCTATCTATCTATCTCTTCTTAGTTATCATTATGTTTCTTCAGATCAGACTTTCCTTGTATTTCCTATGAATACGTCCTTAGTTACGCTATTGAAAACAACATTTTCTTTTTTACGAATATAAAAATTTCAGGTTACGTATTCTTCGCATCTAATATTTTCGGGGTTTTTTGGGTCACGTGGTAAAAAATGTACATCCTGATCATCACCACGATGGCTCAATATGAATGAAACATCATCTGTAACTTCCCACTTTATGAAGAGCGATAAAAACATTAATATTACGGACAACAATTAATTGACGAAGGAAATTTGTCCTACTTTTTAGCTAATTGCATTGTTTTATCATAATACGCCTTGTAGCTATATGTAGTGAATAACGAAGAAAAAATTTCCTAGCCTTGCGAAATCTGGTGCCAAGATATGTTTCTGATATCATTAAAAAAGTACATCATCAGTTGTACCAATTATATGCGTCATAGACAACCATTCCGGTTGCCAAATCAGCTATTTCTTAGGTTGTTTCACTAAGATCATTTTTCATTTTCTGCATTTCTGAAAGAAGCGATGAAATCTACACATGCGTGTCAGATGTTCATTGCACGATGACGCTTATCTTCAGTCTTAAAAGCTCCTTCTAATTTCAATAATAGAGTGGCTTTAGATGATAAATATGCCGTTATTTGTTTATGCTTGGATTTTTCGAGGTTTTCTGGTCAATATATCGTCATTGTAAATTTTACGGTTTTGTCACATTTTATGTTTCATGCAAACATTTTATTTTTACCATAGTTACAGAATCTTAATACGGCTAAGTTTTGTTTAATTAGTGCTTTTCAGAATTTTTGATAAATATAATCA